>VWYH01003694.1:367739-495810 GCA_013399365.1 Pampusana beccarii | reverse complement strand
CCCCTTCACCACCAAAAAAAGAAACAAAAGGAATAGAAGAAAAAGTATTGTGTATTCAACAGGTAAACTTCTCACTTCATACATTACATGCAAACATTTCCCCAGAAGATCTGCAAAACCCGGCTAAAAGAAAAGTTGCCTTAGAACGATGTAACCCACACCTCAGGAAATACCGTATCTTCCAGAATCCCACACTTCTTACACAAACTTTTTCAATTTCTCACTTGACATTGTCCTGTACAAACAACCGGGAAAAAAAAACCATCCAGAAAGCTCTTGCATTAAATGAAATTACTACAAAAGCTTCTTTTCTCTCCCTGAAAGATTTCTATGGGAGGTGACATTTCTTCTAGATATGTTTTTAAAGATAGAAAAAGAAGACTTGGAGAGGCTAATCTCTGCCCAGGCCTCTACAACCGGGATAGAAAACTGTCTGAAAAACGTCTCCTCCAACCCTTCCTTTCTTAAATATTCACAAACTGCGCAACTGTCGCACGAGAAATAAAAGGTGTCAAAATTCCTTCCCTTTGTTCTGTTGACAAAATTACTTTAATACTAAACAGCTCGGAAATTCAGAATATACTCCTAACCGTGGTTTCTGCTTAGAGCAAAATCTGCAATTTTGTCAATGTAATGCCTCCAAATTGGTACGCTATGAATTCCCTTCCACAATTCAGAAAGTCATGATAAAGAGAAGAAACAGAAGAATTTTGTTAATCGAGTCTGAACATATTGATTTCTGCTTTCTCATTCGCTACACAGAAAAAACAAAACACACGCAACAGGAAAAAGGATGCAACATTCTGATGTTTGTGCTAAGCCTCACACTATTCATAGATCATTATATAGAAGCAGGAGTTTTATACTACCACTACTTGTCTTGAATTTGTTACGTGTAAACATCTGGATGGGCTGCACTCCATAATTTCTGTTCTTCTACTCAACAAGGCCCAGAGCCAGGTAAAAAGAGCAGAGAACGCTCCACTTTTTTGAACTCACTGGTTAACACAAAAATTTGATGAAAATGTTGTGAGGCAAGAAGTTTAAAGCGACACCTCCATCCATGCATAAAACGCTGCAGCTTTTAAAGTTGTGCCTAAGTTACCCCAGAGCTTCTAAATCCTGCCAAAGCACCTTATAATTCAGAAAAGCACAACGATTAGTGATTAGACAAAGTGCTTTATTAAAACAAAATAAAAAGGTGTGGTTTACACTTCCCTTATAACTAAGTTTTTCATTTTCATAAAGCCCTGGCAAGATTGAAATGAGCACTAGGAACTTAAAATATCATCCAGATTTGGAAAGCAAAAGAAATAAAGCTGAAGTTGCATCTTCCTGGCATTTGGTACTTGCTTACGGGCAGATCTCTTTACATTTGCTTATCATAGATTTGTTTTTTTCTCTTGTCAGTGGTTGCTTCAAAGCGCTCACGGGAACCAGACCGAGAAGGTAACAGAGAATCAACGCAGTCCAGAAAGTTCCGTGGTTCTGTGCCGTTATTCAAGTAACGTAAGCCCAGCATTCGCATTTTGCGTTGTTTTCAGTGGTACCGTATCAAAGGCTTATTTTGTTTAGAAAACTGTCTGAAAAACATCCATTTTCTGTCCAGAATTCCAGTGATGTGATATCATAACAGTAAACAAGAACTATTGAGCAGATTTTTTTCTTCCATGCAAGCTGAACGACAAATATAAGGGTGACATTTTTTCATGGCTTTTCAACTTACACAGTCATTCACACACAAAAAACTCACGTCCAAACAACACATCATAAGCAAACATTCTGGTTTTATTTTTCTTAACTGCGCCTTGTATATCGTAATTCTGACTGAAGTCAAAAGATCTATGATAATTTGCCCTTGTTGAAAATCTGAGTTTACAGTTTTCAACTATTTGATAACACTGCTTCCCAATAGCAAAATTTTTAAATATATTTTTCTTCCCCCCTCCCCAACTTTTTCCATCAAGAACACAAACCACATCAGCTCTGCTTTGACTATGTGCAACGTACAGAAGTGACCTTGCAATCTGGACATCCCTAAGGTATTTTTGGCCTGTCCCTTTTCATCCCACCACCAAAAAAAAAAACCCCTACAGGTTACATTTCTTACACGCCAGCCCTCAAAAGGCAGCCCTGGTTCCTTGTTGTCTCTCTCAGCTGTTGGAATAGCAGATAAGTGCATAACAAAGAGGTAATCTGCCCACCTCCCAGCTCCTCTACTCAAGCTGTTTTCCTGATGAGAACCTGGCAGCCTCACCACCAGGAATAAAAGGTCTGTGCAATTAAGCACCGCGTAAGCCAAAGGAACATATTTTCAAAACGGGATTTAACTCCGTAGTCGCAGACTGAATTTGAGCCTCTTGCACAGCCCGACATTCCAGCTCCTGCTGAAAACAAAAAGCCCCAGACGTCTTGCACACGTCTCAAGTCCCCTCCTTCGCTCTGTAGCTCACACACACCTCACCTAAATATAAAAATCACATTAAATTAACCGCACCAAAATAATTACACCATTACAGTACCTAGTCCAGGTACAGCTTTCTAAAATGGAATAACTATCCCAATGGAAACTATCCCAATGTTTTTACAAACATAATGGCATTCGCACTTCTGGTATGACCATTTCACAATAAAGATGCATTGCATCTGTAACCAAAATACACACAAGTTCTTGCCATTTCTGAACTACCACGCCTTGAGCAAGGGAAAGAAAACTCTGAACTCTACTGAAAAGAAAGAAAAAAATCGTAGTGTCTTCATTGCAACCAGGATTTAACTCTTTTTCCCCCCGGCTTTCAGGCATAAAGGATGAGATCTTAATGGCCCGCTATGGGACAGGAACAACAAGGCTGCATCAACCAGATCTTCAGTGACAACCTGAAGTCTCCGCCACAACTTTTTTGCCAACGTGTTCTTATTTTACCTGGTTTTGTGTTTCCAGAACAAGTGCTCATGTACATACAGGTTGCATATTTAAAAATTAAAAAAGCTACTGCTGTGGAAATAGACTTCTCACGGAGTAACAGTGAATCCACTCCTTGTGGTCAGGGTCTGGGCTGTTTCTAAAATGCTCAGAAATCTCATTCTGATAATTCAACTTCTGTTTCTTTTTCTTTTTAAACATCTATTGAATATTCCCAGGCTGCTTTGGGATCTTGTTTTGACCCCTGCATGGTACCTTAGCATCTCTAGACTTCAATTATTGCAAGATTCTCTTCTAGCTAGTCTCCCAGATCATTTTATTAAAAGTAATCACCTGCAAAATGTTGCTACTTGCCTTATAGTCTTTTCTAGTGTTTAGACCACATTACTCCCATTTCAGCCTTTGGAAGGACCTCAAAATATCCAAAAAGGACAGACCTCTTATATAGAAGAAAACAGCAAGGAAATTTAGGATAATTAAGGTATTCAGATGTTCTTTGCTCTGAGAGAAATTAAGAAAAAAAAAGAAAAAAAAAATGGAATTTGCTATTCCTGACCAGCCAAAAATATTTTAAATCAAGCTGTTTATTGGGAAACATTAACACACTACAGCAACAAAAGAAACTGAAAGGTGTTTATTCTTCCAATAAAGTCTAAGAAAGTGTATGGAAGGCTTCACCAGCATTCACTTCACCCACAGTTTACTAACACAAATTTATTTATATGCAATTCTTTTCTTGGGAGAGACCGGTTAATAATTTCTAACAGTTCACTGAGTTCAGAAGCATCTCAAACACCAGATGCTTTTTTAATCGAGACAAGGTCTGATGGTCAAATTCCAGACTCAGCCCAAACAACTCACTTTGTACTTGCTAGAAATACCACAAAACCAGTTTTGCCTTCTGGAATTCTGGTCTTTACATTGAGGAAATGAATATGTATGAATGTTTTGAACCTTAAAACACAACTCCAGTTTTGTTCATTTCGAGCATTGGTTTAATTCTCCATATTTTAACTATCTGCTGTGTCAAAAATCATCAGGATGTACCAGATGATATTCAATTGACATTTAAGCCTGTAAGTTTTTATGTGGGATTGAGTAGGAAAATAATTCCAACAGTTCATTTACATAATATCATTAATGCATTATAGCCGGTATTTACTCTGATTGTGATTTTTCCAACACTGATGAAAAGCCATCTAGATGCACGTTCCTCCCTACACGCCATGGCATTTACGTCTGCCTTTCAAAAGAGAGTTTTCAGATCAGGTAGAGATTAGTCATCCTTCCTTACAGCCCATTCCTGCAGAACCGTTTATGCTCTAACTATTCTTTGCATTTAAAAATAGCCCTCTGTTTTGATCATTTGGGTTTCTTTTCTCCGTGACCATAAAACTTGTTTGAAAGCGAGAACGGATGGGTTTTTCCTCTGGAGTCAAAGCCCTGGAACGGTGCACAAGCGCGAGAGGGAAACATTATCAGTTCCCGAGCCACGGAAACAAGTGTGCTGTATCAGATATCGCAACTTGCAGAAATTTGTTATTCTAAGTGAAGAAATGCTCAGGCTCTGCCAAAAGGTCAAAGGGAAAAGAGAGTGCAGCTATGGGATTAGAGGTTCGGTCTGCGCCAAGAAATCCCATCTCATCCTATCTACAGTTTTGACACTTTTTTGTTTTACCTGTTGTAGTTCCTCTTGCGACACCACGCTTAGAACTGATTTTAAAGACACAAAACACCCCCCTTCGAACAGCGGAGCTGTCTCCGGTAAACATGAAGCACAGGTGAAGGATTGAGCACCTAGATCAGAAGCTCCTTGGGGCAAGGACTGTAATTTCTGCTGAGTGCTTTATCCAAATACTCTTCTCTTTTTCCCTACGCATTATCAAATGCCTTCCACCTACCTTATGCAATTTGTTCCTCTGTTCTTAATGATAATAGCTTACATTATATAGTACCTTTCATACAGAAGAATCCCAAATGCTTTGCAGCCCACAGACAAGGATTATCTCACCCACCACCAGAACTCCGCTAGGTCTGCGCTCAATGGTGTCACTTTTACGCTAGGTATCACAGGGATTTTTTTGTTGTTTTTTTTAATCTTTTTAAGCTTATATTACTCATGATTAGTACCACGGACCAGCTACTTAATTCTTTTGGAAAAACCTCAGAACTGCAATACTCTGGCGTCTACGTAACAGAAAGGGGAGCCAACCGATGGATGGAATAAAGATCACGGCGTGATTGAAGTGGTAGAGATAAGCGCTGGGATGAGGCTAGGACTGCTTACCACCGCGACTTCTCCAACACAAAATACTGGCAGGGGCTGGTGCCTGCTCAAAGTGCCCAGGGCCCCTTTTCCACCAAAAGCATCCCTTCCCCAACGTGCCACGTTGAATTCCTCATCGTTTCCCTTTCCTTGTCACTACTTATTGTGCTGAGTTCATGCCTGAACGCATAGCTCTACATCCAAACACACTTATGAAACAGAAAACCGCCCTTCCTTTCAAAGGCATTCTTTAATCGAGGTGACAGGTGGGGAAAGTCAGTTATGTCACCAAAAAAGTAGTGAGTTGAGAACCTTACATACAAAAAGGAATAATATAAGCAACAGCTCAAATATTTCCTTGGTGCTGGTAGAAGCCAGTCCTGTTTCCAGTGAATAAGCACTGTTCAGAAGGGAAAAACTAAATCCAGAATACAATTTGCTAAACATGTATGTGCAGGTTGCTAAACGAGGAATTTTAAGGGGCTTATTCCCCACCCACAAGCTATTTTGCTTTGTGTTACAGGGCTTGCTATTGTCTTTCATTAGTAACAGCCCTGGAATAGATTTTGGCAAACCGTCAGACAAACACTTCAGAGGTGAAGCAAATCTGCTTGTTCTATTTCTTATATTAAAAACATACACAGAAATGAAGACAATGCTCTCCTCTTTCAGATACAACTCGGCTCGGTCGAAGTCTACAGGCGATATGAACTAGATTATCACAACTGAGAAATGGCAGTTTAATATTAAGCTGTGCAACAGTTTAAAGCTCAGAGTCCCGACCTTCTCCAAGCAATCCAGCACGGTAATCCACTTAGCTCACAGCTCTCCGTGGATCAGAGAAGGGAGGAAGCAGGCACACAAAAAAATCATGATCATAGTGCTGACTTCGGTATGAGACTAAATCCTGACTATATTGATTTTTGTCAGGTGGGCAAAAGAACCTTGCAATTCTTAAGTTTTTAGAGCCTTTGCACTTGGAACACCACATTTCTATTTGTAAAACATGCCAAAAGATTCTGTTAACATTTTAAATTAAGTCTTAGAACGAACTAATAAAGCAAAAGTAGTTTGAGTGTTATTTTTAAGAAACTTCTCTTCATACTATAAATATAACACTGGCAAGATGAGGCACTGATCCATTCTGCAAACACATAAATAACTCAGCTGCTTGGGATTACATATTTTGGGTCAATATATGACAACAGTGTACCAAGATGTGATGTGTAGAATGAAACAGCAGTATATGCGTTCTGGCATGCCGCCACTGCCACACAGCCATGTATCATAGGATCTATATTGCTTCTAACTCATTATTCTCCCCTGACTCAGAGGGATTTGAATTCTGAATTTTTCCGAGAAAGGACTCAAGCTGTAGCTCAAGAGCTGCTGGAAAGGTTCCTGACTGACCACTCAGTGACCAGATCAGCTATGACCTGGATGAACAAATCCAGATTAGGTTTCATTTGATAATTGTGCACCTCATCTGTCAGTTTGCAAATCCAAGCAGCAATGCAGAAGAAAAAAAATCCAATTTGTTTTATGAGCACTGGAACAAAGGATTCGTGGTTGGTATTTGACTTGCTTCTAGTCAAAGGTGGGCAGGTGGGACAGAACACTGTTTCATTTGCAAGCCAGCTAAAGACGCTGTCATCTGACCTCCACGTTCTAGAGCCTGATACTTGAGTATATACCAGGTCTCAGCATCTTCAACAGGGCACACGTGCATCGTTTCTTCTCTGTGGATCCAAGTGTTGCACCTAAAGCCACAAATTGTACGCTTCTGCGTGCCCTATCTAAACAGAACTCATCCATTCCCTCCAGCATTGCATGTTATCTGCTGGCTTTTTCGTCCCATTCACCCCCTATCTACTCCTTCCATTTTCATAAAATTTCACATCCGGAAGACTCAGATCAAATAAACCTAAATGTCAAACTAAACTATGAGGTTTTTATTTAGTTTTTCTATTATGTGTCTTCTCGAATAGCTCATGTCTATTCATCTGATTTAGTTCACACAAGCTGCACAGCAGACTGCGTTCTCTGCTATAGCTGGATGCCCAACAGTTAGCACCATGGTCCATTCTGTCAGCTTTCCAGCACAGATATAGTGAGATTTGACTGGACACCAAGCAACCTTTATGAAAAGCCCACAAGTGGCATCTGAAAAGAACTTCAGTATTCCCAAACTGGTTAAATTACGACGCTAAATATACACAATAGGCTGCAAGCAGTTTTGCAGCCAAAAACAGAAAAAAGAAACTTACTTCAATGCTGAAGTACCCTCTGTCCACGTAGTCCCCCAGGAAGAGATACCGCGTGTTGGCAGGAGAACCTCCCACTTCAAACAGTTTCATCAAGTCAAAGAACTGACCATGGATGTCTCCACAAACTAGAAAAAGAAAAAAAAACAAAGGCAATATTCAGATTCACCATGCCAAGCTCATCTTGGGCGCACGCACTCTGAAATCATGCTCTTTCATAAGGAGTGTGTTATGACAATGTTGTGCATCATCCTCTGGTTAAATGACCAGCGAGAGCTGGCAGCCGCTCAGCAGAAGCAGTTTTTCTATGATGTGCACCCATATTTGTACGCAGAAGGCTACCAACTAATTAAAGGAGAGACACCAGGCACATCTGTCTCCACATAGGACCATACAGAACAACAGCTGTAACGCCAAATGCAACGAACTCGCAGTGCAAACAGTGTTCATACGTTATTATCTTTCATCTCAGTCCAGTGTCACATTATATTTCTACTTCCACTGCTTTCCCCTGACTGTATACACTAACAATAGGATCAACATAATATTGTCATTCTATCTAAAAAAACCTAAAACAAACAAAAAAAAATCCCCACCCAAACCAACTCCCACCTTGGATAGAGAGAAAAACCACTGATGTCCCAGTCATTGTCCTCATGTAAAACTGGTGACAGAATCCATGAGTGCTGGCTAGCTGAGCATTCCTATATGATAGTAACAGGGTATTTTCCCCATAAAACAGCATATAGTATTCTTATGACCGTTACATTTTATAATATCTTTCCTAGTTGATTCCCCCCCAAGTTTTAGACGACAACCTTCACGTTGAAAGCCACCAACAGTTATAATTTCTATTCAAGAATAATATCTGCCATTAATTATGCAAAATAAATACTGTTTAAATCCTCAAATGGTATAACACCACCTCTATTTCTCTTAAAAAAAAATGTTGTACCTCAAAGGAAAAACTGTATAGCATTTTTATTTGAACACATTAATCTACCAAAGCCATAGACACTGCTTGACTGTACTCCTCTGCATGGACACTGTGGGAAGATTAAGAACACGTGTCGCAGATTGATGGCCAAGCAATCTGCTCTCCCAACTTCCAGCACAAGAGCTTTTAGTTATATAACTGTACAGCTCTACCAATTATCGCCCACCCCCATTTGCTCCAACTGCACAAGTTGAACAAGACGGGAAGATTTTAAATGGATTTAGCTATTGCCCTTTCGCCGAAGCACGAAAAACCCAGATCTGTTTTCTTATTTTTTTCTCAGTTGTGTTGTGGGTTTTTCTTTGTTGCTGCATTTTGTGGTGGTGTGGGTTTTGTTGGTTTTTTTGGTTGTTTTTCTATGTGGATGTGTGTGAACAGGTAAATACACTGAGGCCGTCACAGAGAAACCAAGAAGGTTAGAAAGCTTTCTCCAAGTAGCTGGATGTCCATGAATTTGTCACAAGTCAGAAAAGCAGACAGCAAACCAGTGGAGAGAAGTAAAAAGTGACGAGCCCTGCAAATCCCATGACTTGCTAAAGAAAAAAAAGAAGAAAAAAAGGAAAGCTAAAAGGCCCTTAGGCCCGCCCTTGCCAAGCAACTAAAGTAGTTGCAAAAGCTTAAAATCAGCAGGTAAAAGCAGCGGCAGGAAGAGATGGCACTCAAAATTAAGAGCTAACACCGAGATTTAATTTATTACAGCCAGATCCCAGAATTCCTAATGAAAGACCACAACGTTACAAATGGTTAACCCGATCAGTGTTTTGCCTGGAATAGCATGAAATAGCTTAAGGATCTTATACCTTCCAGGTTTGCATGTCTAGACCTGAAACGCCCTTCCGATGGAAAGCCCGCGTACTCACATTCAGATGGAAATAAACTGAAGGGTAATTTCACGTGCACGCAGTACTAGACTCCATTTGTAGTTTGAAAGCAACTGCTTCTAAAGCTATAGCTCTTCCACCTTTCTTCTGCGACTCTCATGAGTCTCAAAACTGGAAGATTTCCCAGGCAGATGGATCAGTGATTTACCTTTCATTAGGTGGGGGCAGAAGAGATCCACCATTACATTTTCATTCCCCTTCAGGTTACGGAGAACATATTGACATTTATTCTTGTGTAAGCATTACCACTAGATCTCCAGTTCTAATTCTTCCAAAAATCTCCCTTTTTATAGTCGTGCAGGCCCTCTTTTAGTACTAGAGCATCTGCTATCACACAACACATTCAATGAGATACGAACAGTTTTCCAACAAATAACAACAAAATAAAAACCAGCACAATGAAACAGGAAACTCAGTTCTTAATGAAGTCTCCAGGATCGATGTACATACAGATTTGAAGTATGAACACAGGGAACATAAACCACGGTTTGTATGTGTGTGGGATTAACACTAAAAACAGAACAAATTTATCAAAAGAAGGAACACTGGGTGGTACATTTTCTGTATCACTGGTTTCCCAGAAGTGCCATCAATATGCTATGTATAAAAAAATTTTAGCTGATTTAAACTGATCTTCTACTGAATTAATTGGTGCAATCAGCAGGTTTAAGAAACACCAGTTGGCCGTGGACTCCTTATAAATTTATCTCAGAACATTCCCTATGTATTTATTATAAAAACAGAAATTGGACATGAGGGCAAGAATAGAGAAGGTTTTATTCATTTGTTTGGTTTTAGAACATGTTTCTGATGGCTTCACAGAGCAGATCTCCCTCCAATTTATGTCAAAGTAACAAGCAACACTGAACAGGAACCATTAAGTTCAAGTTGTACCAGCAGTGAAGGAAGTCCGAAGTTTTGCAGCGGTATTGTCAGCTTGTTTATAGAAGACAAGGCAGTACAGCAGTGATTTCGATTGAAATTATTATTGGCACAAATAAAATGTCTGAAAACTCTCTCAGATACCTTCCTTCAGATAACTAAATGCTCTTCACTCTGCAGAAACTCAGTCCAGAGACTGTGTGGTTTCCCACTCCAGATGGATATTGAGAACAGAATTTATATTCATAGTACATTAAACATTGTCAATTACAAATTTTTCCATCTCCAACAGTTCGGATGTGCTGCACTTCTTTTCTCATTTATCATGTATACACTTAATTGGTGTAACATTACAGCCTGATAGTAAAATACCATTAGTGTTTCAAGTGAATTTACTTCCCATGCATCACAAGATTATATTCCCATCTCCAAATGCCATGAGGGATTAGAAGCAGATATGCAACACTCCATCATCAGCAATATCTGCAAACTCATACATGCATGACAATCAACAATAATGAAGCAAAGACACCTTCTAAAAAACGAAACTAACACTGCGTAGGGAATACTGTCCACTGCTTGACAACTTGTTCTTCACATTCACGGAGCTCAGGGTGTCTTTGCACTGAGCTCCAAGAGATTGTGCTTCAGCAACAAGTCCCAACCATTTCTCTAGGGAATCAGTTTAGAGCAATTAAACGTTACCAAAGGCTTAATGAAGCAGCCAGGTGAGGAAGGAGCACTTCAAGTAAGAGGGGACACACAAAGGCAAAGCAAAATGAACCAGACGAACTTTAGGAGCTGAAGAGTCAAAGACTGGGCTTCATTCACCTACCGATAAAAACGAAAGAAAACACCTGCAAGAGCTATGTGCACGAAATCCGCAGGTGCTTCAACAAAAACTACTGGTTTGCTCCTGAAGGGCTCAACCATTAACCAGAAGGCTCTCGTTTAAGAACAAAGTCACACGTAAGAACCATGTGTCCATGATTACTCAACCTTTGAGCCTGAATGAGCTTTGTTTCCAAGTGTACATGTTACTGAGGAACATTGTATATTGCCACAGCGGTACGAAACGTTCAAAATGCCACAGTTCCGTTCCATGCGTTTTTACATATATATTTTTATTTATTTGTTTGTTTTATTTTATTTTTCTTTTCTAAACCGCTAAAAACTGAGCAATTTTCTTCCTTACTTTTTTGGAGAATAAGGAGGAAGAAGAAGAAGTAAAAAATAAAAGAAGAAACTCCAGAAATGTTTATACGTAGCTACCCACTAAAACCTACCCAAGACACAAACTCAGTGGTTAAGGTTACATACATTGTTTTATAGTCATGCGGTTCTATTTCTGTTCGTGAGATATTTAAAAAAACTTGCAGACTTCATTACTTACTCAAATTAAAGACAGAATCATTTAGAGAGCTCACTAGGTAACTTATCATCCTAAGAAAACATTTACTAGACTCAACATATTGGGCTTTCACAAGAATGTTTGTTATACTAAGTGTATTGAACAACACAGCTCTGTATTGCAAACAAATCATGATCTCATCCATATTCATATCTGGTTATCTAACATGATTATAATAGGCTTTCATCTATCTTCTCCCTTCAACCAGTGCACGAAAACTGATGAGTTTATACTACCAGAGTGAATAGCCATTAACAAAATACTACAATTCCCTGTTTTCCTAACGGGGCTTGCTCCACCAAAGATGAACCCAGAAACCTTTACCCAGACAGGTACAGCAAAAGAAACTGCAAACGGACCATCAACACCACATCTGACAACGCTGTTTAGTTGCTGACCTTCCTCCTTTGTCCTGAGGTAAAAGCACCTTGGGAAAAGCCGTTTTCTGCACAACACACGAGGACACTACACCGCGTTCTGCTCTGCCAACGCCTGAAGCACCAGTATCTGTACAGATCAACCCACGCTCGCTCCTTGTAATAGGAGTTCGTTTTCTCCCACCATTTCCTGAAGGCTAGAACAAATTAATGACACTTGATTTGAAGAGGTAGAGTGGAAAAGAGCGGGGAATGGAAAACATCACATCAGAAAAGATCTTCATGACAGCAGCCATCAATATTCTGTGGTGAAGGAGAAAGCAGAAAACCCTGAGCCATGCAGCAGCAAGCCCTTCAAGGTGTCAAGGCTACAAAAACATCTCCGGGACAAAGTTTTTAAAAATAGCTCCACAAAATTACTTTTTGTATCACAAAATTACTTTTTGTATCACAAAATTATTTGCGGTGTCTCAAAACAAAACAAAAACCACGTACACGAGCCTGGCCCGCAGAGGAGTGCCTTTGTATATATAGAACATACCTGAAGTAACAGAGTCTCGGGAAACAGCCTCTTCTAAGTACTGTAAAACCTACACCAACACAGAAAACCCCTCCACGCTCCTACCCCAGCTGAATTTTTCAGGAGACTGAGTGGATATTATCACAGCAGTGAGGTGCCAAATAAACACCTTCCATTCCAGGTCAAAGCAACATAGCAGAGTTGTAGTAGAAAGGGGATGGTGACCTAGTGCATACTTTACAGATCTTCTCCNAAAAAAAAAAAAAACCCAACCAAAAACCAAAAGCCAGTGGAAGTTTAATAATCTATAAGGCCATGAGTTGGGTCGTGGGAGGGCACAGAACAACACGTTGAGGGAACAACACATCCTAAGGTTGCTCCATCCAGCAGGAGCAAGGAAGGCCCTGCACAGACTGTAATATTGTCCATCAAATAACATACAGGTTCATTGTTAGAATTATTCAGTGTTACACCTTTCTGACTAATCTGATTGAAGGTATTTCCATCGTTTTTTTGTTATACAGTACTTCTTCCACGGTCAGCAATTTGCCATTAAAAGTGGCTTGTAGCCAGTCCCTCACAACTTAATGTGTTTTGTTGTTGTTGTTGATGATGAATTTACTCAATTCTTAGGATTAGGTTTATTTACAGTTAGTATTGCTCTCAGCAGCACAAATCCCAACCACAGTAAAGCTAAAAGGAAGGCACTGGTATTACATGGATGTAGCAATAGTTATATGAAGCCCAAAGAAANTTGGAGAATAAGGAGGAAGAAGAAGAAGTAAAAAATAAAAGAAGAAACTCCAGAAATGTTTATACGTAGCTACCCACTAAAACCTACCCAAGACACAAACTCAGTGGTTAAGGTTACATACATTGTTTTATAGTCATGCGGTTCTATTTCTGTTCGTGAGATATTTAAAAAAACTTGCAGACTTCATTACTTACTCAAATTAAAGACAGAATCATTTAGAGAGCTCACTAGGTAACTTATCATCCTAAGAAAACATTTACTAGACTCAACATATTGGGCTTTCACAAGAATGTTTGTTATACTAAGTGTATTGAACAACACAGCTCTGTATTGCAAACAAATCATGATCTCATCCATATTCATATCTGGTTATCTAACATGATTATAATAGGCTTTCATCTATCTTCTCCCTTCAATCAGTGCACGAAAACTGATGAGTTTATACTACCAGAGTGAATAGCCATTAACAAAATACTACAATTCCCTGTTTTCCTAACGGGGCTTGCTCCACCAAAGATGAACCCAGAAACCTTTACCCAGACAGGTACAGCAAAAGAAACTGCAAACGGACCATCAACACCACATCTGACAACGCTGTTTAGTTGCTGACCTTCCTCCTTTGTCCTGAGGTAAAAGCACCTTGGGAAAAGCCGTTTTCTGCACAACACACGAGGACACTACACCGCGTTCTGCTCTGCCAACGCCTGAAGCACCAGTATCTGTACAGATCAACCCACGCTCGCTCCTTGTAATAGGAGTTCGTTTTCTCCCACCATTTCCTGAAGGCTAGAACAAATTAATGACACTTGATTTGAAGAGGTAGAGTGGAAAAGAGCGGGGAATGGAAAACATCACATCAGAAAAGATCTTCATGACAGCAGCCATCAATATTCTGTGGTGAAGGAGAAAGCAGAAAACCCTGAGCCATGCAGCAGCAAGCCCTTCAAGGTGTCAAGGCTACAAAAACATCTCTGGGACAAAGTTTTTTAAAATAGCTCCACAAAATTACTTTTTGTATCACAAAATTACTGTTTGTATCACAAAATTATTTGCAGTGTCTCAAAACAAAACAAAAACCACATACACGAGCCTGGCCCGCAGAGGAGTGCCTTCGTATATATAGAACATACCTGAAGTAACAGAGTCTCGGGAAACAGCCTCTTCTAAGTACTGTAAAACCTACACCAACACAGAAAACCCCTCCACGCTCCTACCCCAGCTGAATTTTTCAGGAGACTGAGTGGATATTATCACAGCAGTGAGGTGCCAAATAAACACCTTCCATTCCAGGTCAAAGCAACATAGCAGAGTTGTAGTAGAAAGGGGATGGTGACCTAGTGCATACTTTACAGATCTTCTCCAAGATCAACAAGGAAAGGTGCTCTCATCACCTACACCAGAGGATGCTGAATCAGGCCACTGGGAGAGAAACAAAATGTGATGGGAGCAAACCAGCATTCATTCCTATATACAAAGAATAAACCCAGCTCTCCCCTGCCACACTCCAAGGTCAGCGCCGCCCCTGAGCATCCTCTGTAGAAAATGGAAAAGCAAACGCGCCGTCATTGTCCCCTGTTAATGCCCCCTTAGTTTCATGGAGAGATGCTCATTCCACAAATAACCCCATCAGAAGGATTTCTTGTGAGGAAAGTGCTTCACTGGTGCACGGGCCAGGATTTTCGGTTCATATCCTTCGATCAAGGTTATTTATAGCAATAGGGAAATTCTCTTATCGTCAAAAACCACGGATGTAAAAAAACCAAACCAAACCAAAACAAAAAAAACCAAAACCCAAAAGCCAGTGGAAGTTTAATAATTTATAAGGCCATGAGTTGGGTCATGGGAGGGCACAGAACATCACGTTGAGGGAACAACACATCCTCATGTTGCTCCATATAGCAGGAGCAAGGAAGGTACTGCACAGACCGTAATATTGTCCATCAAATAATATACAGGTTCATTGTTAGAATTATTCAGTGTTACATCTTTCTGACTAATCCGATTGAAGATATTTCCATCAGTTTTTTGCTATACAACACTTTTTCCAGGGTCAGCAGTTTGTCATTAGAAGTGACTTGTAGCCAGTCCCTCACAACTTAATGTGATTTTTTTTGTTGTTGTTGTTGATGATGAATTTACTCAATTCTTAGGATTAGGTTTATTTACAGTTAGTATTGCTCTCAGCAGCACAAATCCCAACCACAGTAAAGCTAAAAGGAAGGCACTGGTATTACATGGATGTAGCAATAGTTATATGAAGCCCAAAGAAACCCTTGGTATTTGCAAGGGCTTGATGGATAGTATCCTTGTTTGCTTTTCTTACCGTAGAATTTTAGAGCAGTATTACCCTAACAGACGGTAATCCAACTACCTTCCAAGCACCCAACAATTCACAAGATTTTATGCGTAGCAACATTAGCGTGTCAAACTTCAATACATGAATGCCACGCAACTAAAAACCTAACCACAAAAACCAGACGCTCGTGTTGGCTCGTAATATATATTCTCCATTTTCACCCGAGGATAACACTTGTTGTCGCTGTTTCCTTGTTCCGTGCCATCGCAGACCTGCTTTATGCTCCATCCCATCCCCGCTCAGTGTTTTATTAAGAATCAGAAGCATTACTCTGGCAAAAAACATCCTCCTCCTTTCAGCACAACAAGTTTTCTTATCAGTGGAAAACCACCATTTGCTTGACACAGACAAATGCATTTGTTCATTGCCTTTGGATCTATAGCACTCCGCCTTAAATTAAATGTCATTAGAATTTTTAAATTAAAAATAAATAAAATAAAAATAAAAATTAAATAAATAAAAATACTATTTAATTATTACCTAGATAAAATAAAATAAAAATACTATTTCTCAAATTCCTGGGATTTTAATAAGCAGCCAGCAGTTTGAAATGGATACCTGCATGTACCAGAAGTGCAAGGAGCCAGCACAATCAGCTTCAAAGAAATTCGGTGAAATTCAGCATTTGGGCTCCATGGTCTCATGTTCAGAGTCACGAGCAAAAGAACCAGCAGTGAAGATCTACTGAGCTTTAACCTCGGCTTTTGCACCCATGTCTTTAACGGGCTTGAGCTATTGTTTTAATCTAACCTTTCTGTACAACAGGTGTGTATGTGTATAGGGTTAAAGAAAGCAAGTAACATGCAAGTTTTCCAATTCTACGTCAAGCCACGTAAGATGACTTTTTAAAATTATTGAATCTAAACGCTACAACCAAAGTCTTACACAGCAATTAAATAAAATTGCCCAGTTGTTAAAGGTTAGTCTGTAATGCCACTATCCGGGATGCACTGGTGTTGAACTATGCTGGGAAAATCTAATTCTCAGTGAAAAATGATTAACCTTTCAGGAAAGCACTTTTAAGAGAAAGCTCTCCATGGTAATTTCTGTCCTGGTAAAAGCTCATATGACAATTAATTAGAGGAGCCAGTGCAAGGAGGAATTGACCACATTAATTTCCTTTTGCTGAAAACATATACCTAAACATGGTCTTGGAAACATATACCTAAACATGTTAAAAAGTTGCTCTGTGGCCAAAAGCCGTCTCCGTTTGAGAAAAGAGACGTCACGCTTTATGGTGGATTGCATTATTTTGTTCATACCGATAGGAAATATATTCGATCTTTACGAACAAGTTACACAGAGAACATATTTTTTAAAATAGAGCACTGAAGAAAATTAGTCCAGGAAAAAAGTATCACTTAAGGATAGTTACGAAAAAGAACGTGAAAACGTCACATTGATGAATGGAAAATCCTAAAATACGTTTCTTCATGTACCCTTGCTAGTAGGCATATAATGAGTGCACACCATTTAGCTGGGACCATGGGTGGCACTATGGGTGGCACTCAGGTGGATTTGGGGAAGATCGCGCACTCCATGCTCCTCAAGCAAACTACCCAGTCCCTCCCACTCTGTGGAGAACTGGGAGAATTTGTGTTCCCAATGGCTGGCTGAGGAGGAAAAACAAAAAGTCAGAAGAGGGGAGGGAGAGGGAAGAAATATTATTTTGGCAGCCAGCTGCCAACCACGTCCAATGCAGTAAGCTGCTCGGGGAGGTAACAGAGCACTGCTATTCAGAAACAAATATAAGAAGAAAAGGTCACCATCAAAAAATAGCTTTCAAAGAGAGTATCAGGTGGAAAAAAAAGGAAAATTCTATTATACTGAATCGGTATTTATGGCAGCCTTCCACTCCGTAGTTCATCAGTAAACTCAAACATGAGATCCTTGCAGGCTTCTAATATCAAGCTATCAGATACATTTTTAATCATTACAGAGCAAACTTTCCAAGGGGAGGTAAATAAATGTTTAAATGTCTTACCAATCAGCTAAACAGGATTTCATTGGCATTTGATTAGGTTAAATTTGAGATACGAACTAAGCGTATGTGAATTGAGCATCTCCGTCCCAGCATCTCCACCACCTTCTGTTCTGCACTCACAGGTTAAAGGAGGTTAAAGGAGGCTAAAGGAGGCTAAAGGAGGCTAAAGGAGGCTAAAGGAGGCTAAAGGAGGCTAAAGGAGGCTAAAGGAGGCTAAAGGCCTCCACTGCTCCAATCAGCCTCAGTTGAACCGATCATACAAATGCAAATAACGAAGTCAGAATACACACAGCCTGCAAAGAAGCCAACTGCGGTTCCCACAGGAGAAAAATAATCTCACAGGATCGCGGTTTTAATAAAAAGTTTTATGTACAGATATCAAATCGAATCCTGAGTCAGCTTTTTATATTGCAAGGGCAAGATTTTCAGGGAGCTCAGAGGATCTAGCTACAGAGTTCATTAATTCTGATGAAAGCTATGTGATTAGTTCTTCCACGGCATTTACCAGGTTATCTAGTTTCAAAGAATATGGAACACCATAATCTGGGACAAAGATAATCTAAATACAAAACAGCGTTTATATGACTTCATGATTTTTTTTTTAATATCCTGTACATACATTTATACACAGCATGTATAATAAAGGAAGTATCTGAAAATACAGTGCATTTCCTCTTAAAGCAACAGCATTAATAAGGATGTGCTTTTAACAGAAAATACAAGAGGTGATACTAGGAACTGATTCCCTCAAACACCAGATCTTTTCCGAGAGCAATTTCGATACTAAACATAAAAGGAGCAAATCCCATCAGCAATGTGTAACGGTACCATGCACCAGAAGAAAAAATAACCATCCTTTAATGAAAAAAACACACAAAGTTAAGCATAAATCCCCTCAAATACAGGGTTTTGCAAAAGACAATCCTGCAATTGTAGGTGCACATTACTGTACCTGTATGGCTGTACCAACAGACTGCTGAACCCGTAGGAAACAAACCTCTGCATATGACATGACCTTAAAGATAAGTGCCTGGCTTTGCACGCTACCGCTCTGCTGAAATACTCAAACCAAAATGCGTCTGAGAAATAAATCGGTATTTCATCCAGATTGCAAGTAAAGTTTCTTGGCTATTCTGAAAAGACTGGGAAATACCTATTGAGCTCTTTTTCTCCAGATTTACCTGCTGCATTAATGACATAACTCATACTCTTCTCGCAGCACTGAAACACTATCAACAATCTAGTATCAAGTCCTAGGTCAGGGAGAAAGTCCAATTTTGTATGTCTGTCAGCTTTAATAATGAGGTGGTAGAAAAATCAAGAGTATGACAGACAAGAAAAATATAAACTTTTTTTTTCCTTTTTTTTCTGAATAACTGAAGTAATTTCTGCAAAAATGTCCCTTGTGCTTGCTCTTCTTGGGAGGATGTTGTGTGAACCACCACTGGACACAGGTGTAACACTCAGCTATGTAAGACATGATGCATTTACGGAGCAGAGCGCTGTTAAATGGCTATTAATTCCAGCGCAAAAAGCTAAACCTGTATTTTAGCAGGGGACACTTCTTGTCCAGAACCTCCCTGGGCTAATGTCAGCTGCACATCCACAATGCGCTGGGATAACCAGAGCTGTGATTGTTATTTTAACCCACAATGCACATACTCCTCTGAATATCATACGCAACACTATCCTGTGGAGCACAAAGGAAATTAATGCTTTAATGAAGCACTAAAAGATCACCGTTTCCCTGATTCTATTCCATGCAAGTTGGGTACTGGTGATATTATTTTAGCACAACACTGTGTTCATGCAGTGCTGAAGAAGTTAAGCCCTTCTTTCAAAAGAACTTCACTCTTTAACTCTCTTGATCTGCAGAATGACTCATTTTTCAGAAAGAACATTGCCTACTTTTAGCTAAGATCAAACACATCAGTTTAATTCATTCCAAAGAATGTTCTTTACAACTATGAATACTATAATACTAACCCAAATACTAGCCATAGTTTATTTCACTTTTGTCCTGCACGTGCAAAAAAAGCCCCCGACAACCACCAAAAAAGCTTGTCATGATACTACAACATCTGTATTTATTTTTCTCATCTCCATTTCTTTAGCACGAGCTTCCCACAGCTTTGAATTCTGCTCACAGCTGTAGAAAACAAGGACTACAAAGACATTTATGGTGAAAAATTATTTGACAAAAGGAAACACTCAGAAATGCTCACAGAGCGTTTCTTTTACTTGAAACCTTTGAGTGTTATGAATTTGTGGGGTGTTTGTGACTCCTCATTAACACTAAATTTCAGAGAGAAATGTCACTTTCTGCCACCTCTTATAGGCTGGGTGTTTCCATCCCGTGCACGTGTGCAATCTCTGCTTAAAGTCAAGCAAAAACCCGAGGAAGTGCTCAAAACCACAGGCCCTTATCAAAGCAACTACGGGAGTCACTCTGACCAATAGTCCTTCACTAGAACAATGAAATCATTGACTAAAACACTGAATCGTCACGGGAAGCTGAACATTCCTTGAAACAAAACAAAAACTACCAAAGGGGAAAAATAAAATAGACAAACACAGAGTCAACTTTCTCACACATTCAGGGAATACGCACTAAACTCAGCATTTTTACGAATCTTCTTGCAATAAAATTGCTGTCACTGGCAAGGAAGACAGCACACACACAGGACTCCGTTCTCTTCTTCGAGCAACGTTTTTGTCTGCATCTGCCCTGGATTTAATAAGCTTTTATAGATTGATGCTTCCAGATCCTTAAATTTTACATTGTTGATAGTTTAAAAAAAAATATTAAGAGCAGTTTTCAAGAGAGCCAAAATTGGTGTTGTCTGAGAGAGCTGAAACTACCACCATTCATGTGGTGTCAGCCAGAAAGTTTGGACCTCAGCACCTGGGAAGAAATCATAACTCAAGAGACCTTCACTACAAAAAGTGTGTCTGTCTACTCAGCTTTCCTTCATTTACTGTATCATCCATTCCTTTATTTTTATCTAATTCCCTTTATTTTGTATAATATGTCAGTAGCTTAACTAACCAGCTCCTTTACAGTAGAATGGCTGACCTGCTATCTCTACACTGAAGACACACTTTCGCAGTGGAATTTATATTATTTCTTTTATACATATTTCTGGCTCTTCTATTCCTTGCTTGCAAGTAAGCAAGACGTCTTATTCCTAAAAACACACTGCCTTAACTTTATGAAACGAAGTCTTTTGCTCTCACTATAGTTTCCTTTATGAAGCAGATTTCTGCATCTTCTCCCTTGTATTGGTCAGTACAACCGATGGGTCAAATTTGGCTCTGGGCAGCCCAGCAATTGAAGGGAAACAGTTTCTGTCACAGATTTGTTACCGTCAAGTGAAAAATGTGTGCTGAGAAAAAAAAATGCACTAATTGCACTTCAGTGACTTTTCAGGATTGCAGCAGCATGGTTATTTGAAGTGATTGCAAGGAGGAAACCTTACAGATGCATAACAATAAGAAGATTCTAATGTATTCAATATATTTGTTAAAGCTTGCCTGTGCTTAACTGAAACTGTAGAAATTGCTTGGCAGTTTGGGTTTTTTTAGCCTCTTGTATTTGGACAAATAATAAAAAAAATACCTCTTGGATCATAAGGTCATTTATTGGATTACTGGATTTATTGGATTATTATTGGATCATTTATTACACCCAAAAGTTTTCATGTACTCCAAAAGTTTTACAACCTGTATTTTTATTGAAAATTGTATATGATTTTCAAATAAAAATTTCAAATTGAAATATTTGCGTTACAGAAATTAGAAGAGCAAACTAATTCAAGCCTTTCAACTGACAACGGTCTATCCGCTGTAAGTAGCCTGCTAGAAAGCTGAAGAGCATGCGAGCAAAAGGAAAAAAAAAAGCCAAATCAAACAATGCTTCTTAGGAAAAAAAGAAGACAACATTATGACTAAAAATATGACTCAGTGCAGATAGGATCTTATCTTCAGAAAACACACAAGTAAGGTAATCAGGTTTCAGACGATCATCACACACAAAATAAAGTAATTGTGGGTCTTGTCTTTTTGGTGTCTAAGGGAAGCAGGGATATCTACACATCACGGGAAGTAGAGCTGATGACCTGCTATGAAAAAATGCAAGTCAAAAAGAATGGGCTTTCAACCCTTTTATCATCCTTTTTCATGCAGTCTCAGAGAACACACAATTCTAAAATACAATCTAAAAAATATTAATTATCTTAACTCAAACGAAAGCATGTAGAGCTAGGAAATACTTAAGTTTTTCCACCAAAGTAAAAAGCCACATAACAAAAAGCCAGTTAGGTACAAAAATACTGATATGGAGGATAAGCATATGTTCTCTGGAATAGCATCTTCTTGAAACTACAGAAGATGAAATTGATCGCTACAACTATTGCTAAGAAAAACAGACAGTGTCACTTTCCATAAATGTTAGTACTTCAAGAATTATTGAAGTCTAAAAGACTATTTTAAGAAATAAATACATGAAAAAGTCTTCTTGGTTCTTTTAAACACCTGTTCAGCTTTGAATCAAGTCTTATTTAAAAGACTCACTGAAGATGGTCCACACAAAAAAAGATCTAAAATACTGGAGCTGTTTTGATGATTTCTCTTATAGGATGGAGGATTAGGAACATGCTGTGTACTTTTTGTCTCAAGATTGGTTTTGGCTGGCTTGTTGAACATAACATAAATAGATATCTTCTATAAAATTATCTCAACTAAATAACATAATTTTTGCCATTTAAAAAAAATCTGGTGGGCAGTTTATACCCACAAAACTTATTAGCGTTCAGCAGTCCCTTCACAAGAAAGTCCTTATCTAATTGCACATTGACTCACACAGATCTCATTTACAGACTATTTTGTCTTTTCAGAAAACACCACCCCCAGAAATATTTGCAAAAGAGGAGGGGAAAAAAAAAAGGCAAACCCCAAACCAAACATGCACTGCTTGTTTTCTGGGTGGTTTTGGTACTCAGTAAATATGATCAGCATACTTGCCTTTCTTTAATTACTGTGTACTTTCAGGCATAGAAGATGATGTGAAATGTCAACAGAGATATTATAAGATAGTCATTAAGAACTGGACTAACCTTGTCTTCTTTCTGTAGATCATTCATATTAATGATTTGAGGGACTATTTCATACCTAACTAGCCAAAATTATTTTCCAAATTGAGGTTCTGTCTCTATCAAAGGTTTTTACTCATCACTTACAAGAACAGTATTTCTGGGAAGTTCCTTTTAAAGTGAAAGGGTAAAGAGCTATGATTTAAGATAACTTTTCAGAGGACTGCAGGACTGCTGTGCTTTTCAAGGCAGCCCTGAACATAGATGCTCTAATGATCTAGGCTCATTAACTAGAAAGATATAAATCACTATTACAGCAGGAAACAGACTGCAACATTTAAAACTCAATTAGTGACAATGCAAGCATGTGGTAGATTGCAAAACTCGGCTTTTCTGTTGAATCAAAAATTTAGTAGAAGAATAACCACCAGCGTCTTCCGCTATTTAGTTTTCTGGGAAACCAGGAAATTTTTCTCCATTGTAAATTGCAACAGTAAAAGAGTTTATTGGGTAACTTAAAAGGCCATTTCTATTCCCTAAAGCCTCACTTTAGTTTTTCCATCATTCTTATGTACAGTATTCTAATATTCATTATTGACTGACACATGAAATAAAAACCAAAGCTATTTCACACAAGAGTGCTTCTCGGTGTTTAAAAACACAATTCAATGAACCTCTAGAAACTGAAAATTCACATTTTGGAATTGCTGAAGGATAGATTCCTCAAACTGGAGAAATGGTGTAAGTGGTGGGACAGGGGAGGAAAGCGCAAGGTGCAAAAGGAGGTAACTCCACCTTGTCCCTCAAAATTCTGGCACAAACAGAATGATCATTCTGAACATGTAATGGTCATTTTCTGTACTCAGGAGACAAAGAAGGAAAAAAAACACCACACATTCTTCATCCAAGTCCATCCGTATCCTGAGTGGTACAGATATAAAAAAATAACTGAGGCAAAAATGTTTCCTTCTGCTACTTAGATAATCATTACAGAAGGAAAAGGACTAGAAGGACTACCTAAATAGAAATGAGAGGAATACATATCGATTTAATCACACAGTTTAGTTGTCTGTTGTCAACCTGACTGTTTGGGAATGGAGACAGCGAGGGGTTCAGGGTGACACATGCAGACCTTGCGAGAAATCACAAAAAGAGCAACACTAAGTAAATGTATCAAGACACTTCTGAAATGAAGTACAGGAACACTGCTAAAATTGCTCTAAGCACGTGCTTTACAAGTGACTTAATTCCTACATTTATTTCGCTCTTTCTCTTGCGTTTCGCCCCGTGTTTCAATACGTCAGGACAAAGATGGCGGAGCTATACCAGGAGGGAAGGGAGCGCACGGCTTTCTAGGCCTCTGCTTCTCCTGCAACTTGGTCTGCATCAAAACCTGGGACACCCAGAATCAATTCTCACTCCCAAGGCAGCAACAGCTCTGTACTTCAGTGACAGGCCAAAAATAAATGAAGTGCAGCTGTGAAAAAAAAAATAATAATTCCTGAAGAGAATTCTGAGACAACAGGCGTCATCTAACAATACACAACCGTGCTTTATTTTTTAAATGATGTAAGCCAGAAAAAAATCTGCCATTCTGAAAGGAATGAGTAAACAAAACCAAGGCTAGAATCAATTTTCACGCTTAGTTCAATGCATTTTTTACAGAATATATGCCTTCTATAATAATCAGTCTAATGCTACCTGTAAGCATGAGTCATATACAGATTTTGCATCCCAGATAAAAATTCTCCTTCATCACTTTCTTCATATCATTAGAGAAAAGTTTATTTCAACAGAAAACAAGACAAAAGAGGAGCATGTCACTGCTTCCATTGAAAACCATTAGGAAAACAAAGCGGGAAAATAGCAGCTTCACAACACACACACAAAATGCATTTGAGGCTGCAAAACATCATTAAAATTTAATAATCTCTCCAAGCTTTTGAACTCTGCCGGGTCCCTCCAGTTTTCATACTCTACCTATCAAGAAGTGCTACATCAGCTCAGACTCCGATTCGGTAGGAACCAGGCATCCTGTGTGCAGGGGTACGCACTATGCTATGCTGAGTAGCCACAGTTCCTAGTCACTAAATTACCCAGTTTTACAGCCTACAATACAAAACATTAAACCCTCACCTCAAAAACTCACGCCAGTTCTTCCTCTCTCCTTCTCGACTCGGCTTTATTGGATTTTTCCATTCAAACCTAATTCTGTTTCTCTGCACCTTCGGGGGAAACAGCTCCTGCTGTATTAGGTATAGAGAGGGCAGGCCTGATGTTAATACTGAAGGCATGGGAACACATCTGATAGTCAGACACAGTATTTGGAAAGGATTTATAGCATTTCCAGCTGAAAAGAAACAACATAAATCAGAAATCACAAAATCTAAACAAAACCTGTTTTCAAGCTGGCTGGGCACGAACAAGAATTAAGGAAGGCATCCGGAGTACAATCTCTTTTTACAACCAGTTTCCAGCAAGTGTCATTGGATCTTTATCCTTCACCTCACCTGTTCATCTCGAGGGTTTACCTTTGGCAAGGTGACAGCAAAGAGAGAACAAAATGAAGAGGAAAAAAATTCCACCAAATGCAAGCCTACAGTCAATTAAGTCAACTTGTGTTTAGAGAGAAGTCCACAGCTCAAAAAGTCTACTGCATAGCATAATAGATTAACTTTAGAACAGCAATATTATTTTACTTGGAATAGTAACAATTACACTAGGGATGACTAAAACACCCAGAAAGACTTGAGATGCTAAAAGAAAAAAAACATCTATAAATTTGAAACAATGGAAATGAAAGATCCATAAGGTAAGACTTTATTTTAATCAAATAAAGCCTGAACATCACCGGTGACATCATCCACATAGGATTAAGTATGTGGATTAAGTGCTAACCAAGATGAGCTGTGACAAACCAAAGAGGGACCAGGAGACTGTACAACTAAGTGAAGAGTTCATAGGAAGTAACCTATGGTTACTAGGTTTTGGTTTCATTCCTACCCATACTTTGGCTTTTAAAGAACAAACACAAGTTAAAGCACATGGTCCGGAGCAGACTGCCAGCAAACTGACAAGCACCAAACAAGCGATGCCTGGAGAAGAATCATTCCCGTCCCATCTTACGAAATACTACCCCAGTAACACCAGCTTTTAAGATATCTGGACAGTGTTACTGAATGCTGTGTTGCCCTTTGCAGCACACGTTGCTCTCACACAGAAATCTCTTATTGCACATTCTGTTAAGACAGAGAAGAATCCCATTAGCGTCTCTATTAAAAGGGTTTTGAAACCAAATCCTGGAGTTAACAAGCACGAAGCATCAACCACAAAACATATCTTAAAAGCTTTTGGTTTTCCAGAGGGTTTTGGCTTTTTTTTCATGCTATTTTCCTTAACAGCAAATGAAATAACAACAACAAATGGTTCTGATAATTAAATGCCTCCACATGTTTCTGGAGGCTTTCATTTCTTTGCACTTACAAACAAGTGAAATAACTGTATGGTGTGCTGCAGCAGGGTTTATTCTTCAAGAGCATTCCTTAAGTACTTCCTCAGGAAAGAAGATCATTAAAGTCACCAGATGCAACAGAGATTGACATTTCTCCATCTTCAGGATCATGCCAAAACAGAGACATTCACACAACAAAAATTATTATATACTAAACTCTCCTACATTAAAGAAAAAAAAAAAAACAAAAAAAACCACCAAAAATACAAACCAACTGTAAGTAAAAAGAGCTAGTCATCATCTGATGATACACCCTAATCATAAATTCCCAGAAGTGTAAAGAAATTTCAGCAATTCCTTGTTCACTTCTAAGACTTAATTCATGTCTTCAAACAATAAATCCCTTCTGGATGGACTTGGTAAAGAGGTCTGGGTAAGCTATGCTGGCTTTCCTAAACAAAGACTATACAAGATTCAACAAAAAGTCATAAAAGGCAGCATGTTGCCTCATGATTCCGAACAGATGACTAGACAGGCCACCACAGGTGACAAGAAAAGTATAAGTACCAAAGAAAACACTACTTCTTTCCTAATATTAGTCTTAAATCAATCAATCAATCTCTGTGATCTTATGACACTGAGAATCACAAGAGGAGAAAATGACTTAAACCTGCTTTCATTAACTTTCAGACAGAATCTAGAAACATGCTATGACTTTGGAAACCATATCAAACTACTGAAAATGCTTCAGAAATATCAGTGTCCATCTTCTTACTACACTTAGTTAAAAGTAATTACTCTTAATTAAAAGCAAGCAATCTTATAATGGAGTTTGTCCTCTATTTTCCATCTTACCTAACTCACCAAATTACCTACCAGAACTGTAATTTACGCTGTACATACTACTGCATGGGTTGCAGAAAGCTGACTGCCTTTCCAGATATGACAACTCCGTATCTTTCTGGTTCATTAAACATACACTGTTAAAATAAAGAGCATAGCACATTTTTTCAGAAATGAATCCACATCTCCTTCAAATCAGCTCCCTGTAATTTGGTCCTCCAACACGTAATGTCAAGGTTTATATCCTCAGCAGGAGGTTACATTAATAGCACTGCATTTCCCACATGGGAAGAGCAGCTGTAAGAACAAGTGCATTAGCAGATCCAAACCATGCAATTATTGATTTGAATACGATACCAAAGTGTTAAAAGATCTTAATGGGGAAAAAAAATCAAAAATCATTTCACAGTGATGTTGAACGATCCACAGGATATGGATATATATAAAAATATATATATATATTTTTTACATTTATTTACTCAAGTTTCTCCAGCCAAGAGCTCACAGGTATGTAACCTCATCAGCAGGGAGAACAGATGGATATTCCCAACAAAGTCTCCTGTTCCCCCAGCCCAGTCTCCTCGATATTCTTAAGTGATGTGATAGAGGTTTGGCTGCCAGCACTATTACCCATGTACTCAATCCGCAGAGTGCCCGCTCCAGCCATCTGTTGCAGATGCCAAATATTGGTGACTTACGATGTTCAGGATGCTCTCTTTTTCTGCTGACAACGCACTAGTATTCCTTCACTGCATACGTATTGCCAACAGATACAAGAGTAAATAAAAATAATGCAACTGACCTTGTCTTTTAATGCTAGCTTTCCCCCTTCCATTTGAAGTGAAAGTATGGAACTGCATGAATTTTTCTTTTTACTCCATTAAAATTACAAAAACCCACAAACTATCCTTGAACCCAAACAACTAAATTGTGGGCACGCTAAAAGAGTTAAAAGAACGTTTAAAGGTTGCAAAGTAGGGATTCTCCCAAGGCATCCAGCACCAAGCACAGGGGGTCTCCAAGGAGGACATCGTAACAAGCTTTTCACAGGAGCTGGATTCTCGTTAAATACCTATCAGCTCTGTGTATGGAGTCAAGATACACAAGGATTAACGCAAACTCAGGAGCTCACATAACGAGCCAAACCTAATGAAGAGCCAGCTGTGAACTGCCTGGGTTGCACTGAGAGCGGCCTACGCTGCCGGCTTTGCCGGGACAGGATTGCAGGGCCAGCAGAGGAACTCTAAATTCACACCAAGTTTGTGTGCTCGCGGCCTTTTTTTAGGGCTATCCGACTTCAAATCGCGGTTCGTACATTCACGAGCTCCCTAATTCGTAATACACGAGTGAAACTGGAATGAGATAGTGAAGCCTAAAGGTGACTCTATGGCTCAAGTTATCCCAGATGCCATAATTTCATGTCCCTGTCCCTTATACCAGGGCTGTACTGCAGAGATTAAGTGTAGTGAAAGACGTCCGGTATGATCTTTACAGCCTCCACGCTGCAAAATCTGACACAATTCCTTTGGACTTCTGCTGCAATACCTTCAATGGCTTAAACTACAATTTACTATACAGTAAAGTGTCAAACCTCTAAGTATGCCAGCAGTGTTTTGAAAAGAAAATACTATTTAATGAAACTCTTCTGTTTTTCTTAATTCTGCTCCATGTCCAGTGAACCCCTGTAAATCAGGCAGAAGTACCAACTCCCACTGGCACCTACAACTGGAAGTGTTTACGAGAACAGACTAATTAATGCTTCTCAATTTTCAAGATACTAAAGCATGTTTTCTTTGCTTTTAGGATTTGTCGTCGTTCTGCAACAGGTCCTTTTCCTCACCGTACTCTAAAGCTATTTTGGAGCTACCTTAAAGATGGGCTTTTGAATTTATTTTTCATAATCTGCATATAGTTCAATTTTCATACGACAATATGAAATCTTAAAAGAAAACACCAACTGGGATTCTGGCTCATGTGTTAATAAAAAAAAACCCATGTGGCTACTTCTGCCCTAAGATTGCTTTCTGAAGCCCTCAGAGAAAAAAAAAGACCTCCTAGTAATACCACACTATGGGAAGAATTTAATTAGTGCACCAAGAACAGTTAAGTCGATGATCTAGGCCCCTTGTCAGAATTCAGATGCTTTTTCCTACAGCACCAGTTCAAGTCACAAGCATATGCACAGATTAAATATTTTAAGACGAAAAAAGCCACCCCACCTTTAATCAGTCAAGACATCGTGTTAAACACACACATAAAAAATTATGATTTTCAGAGGCACTGCAATTTAGGATTGAAGGGGATCAAGGCCCACAGTCCTCACATCCTGATAATTCTGCTTATGAATCCTTCAAGAAAAAAAGCCAACAACAACAACAACAGAAGTCTAATTCTTTGCTAATTCATTCTTTGTCCTTACTAATTCTAGTGGAATCCTTCCAGAATATTTTTGCTCTGAAGATTAGGAACTTTTCTTCTAACCCCTAGCTGAATTCTTATCTTTATTAATAGGTGACCATGCATTCTTGTACCAATGCTGCCTTTTAAAGAAAATAGGTCAACTTCTCTCCAGCTTTTTCCCCCTCAACCTTTTTTCAGTCTGCTCCATTCCACCACTTCTGCACCCTTCAGCCTTGGAGCATTTTCTCTATACCTGGTTCTGTTTAATTTCATCTTGAATACAATCAGAAACACATGCGTTATTCCAGCCAAGTTTCACCAGGGCTTTGAACCACACACTGATGAAAATCAGCTCAACACTTCTGTGTTTATTAGAAATGACTTTTCATATAGGATGGAATGTGTCTTTTTCATACTTACAGCCATTCTGCAATTAGCTGCCAAAGCCAGGACTTTCTCCTCCCCAGACAAGCTGATTAGCACCCTGCTCACAACAGAAACTCTCAGCTTCACATACAAAACTAAGGATTTCATCCCATTTCTACTACCGCAACCTTTAACACATTCCGGTTCTTCCCTCATTTCCAGTTCTCTTTCTTGACAGTGCCTCCCACAGAGCATCCTCAGCAAAATTTTTTAGCACGTGCCCACTCTCCTATGCCAAAATAATTACTGAAAACATTATATACAATTTGTCTCCTTGCATTAGAGAGAATGGGGCTGACAGTTTTGCACCTTTCCTCCCTAACTCCACAATCTGTGCTCAACATTGCCCTCACAGCACCCCGTCCTTGGTTGAGGTGCCAACTGCGTCCAAACAACGGAAGAAAAATCAGATCACACAAACGTGTTCGCTGAAAGCAGACAATACAATCAAGCAGTCAGTGCAAAATCGCTGGGTTATCCCCCTCTCAATACGTGCCTTACCAAGGACTCATCACCAGGAGAAAGCCCGTGAGAGGCCGCATTGCATCAGTTCTGAAACTTTAGGTAAGAAAGCTGTAATTCACACAGCTATTTACAAGCCACAGAGGTGGTTAACCTCCAGGACCTAATGTCACCATGAAAATACATCTATGCACAGCAAGCTTTAATGATACTGTAGGGATCACAACATGGAATTGCAGGTGTATAAATTCCTTTTACTGGGTATTACGAGACAGGTTTGCCTCCTCCCTCATTCCTTTAGGTGCCAAGGCTTTCCCAGCCAACAAAGGGCTGCAGAGGTCATCAAGGAGCTGAGCATCCCTCCTATGAGGAAAGGCTGAGAGAGCTGGGACTCTTGCAGTTGAAGAACAGACGGCTCTTTCCAGTGTTGCGCAGTGAGAGGACAAGAGGCAACGGACACAAGTGGAAACAGAAGACCTTCCCTCTGAACATCACGGAACACATTTCCCGTGCAAGGGCGGCTGAGCGCTCGCACAGCTTTCCCAGGGAGGCTGTGGAGTTTCCAGCTAGGAGATATTAAAAATCTGCCTGGATGTGGTCCTGGGCAAGTGGTTCTAAGTGGCCCTGCTTGAGCAGGGGGGTTGGATCACAAAACCTTCAGAGGTACCTTCCAACCTCAACCGCCCTGTGATACCATGTCCTTGGTGAGTGCCATTTAAGAGAAAGCACTTTTCACAGGATGCTCTAAACATCTTAGAAATCGCTACAATTTCGCCCCTCAAGACCTCAGAAAAGCTCTCCTCCCATTTGCTCTAGGAACATCCTAGGTCTGTAATATCTCAGATACATAACATCTGGCAGCCACAAGCCTTCTGATTACTGACCATTACTTTCCTTTGTCTCTGTGCTGTGGTTTAACCCAGCAGACATCCGAACACTACCCCCCCTCCAGGGGGATGGCTGAGAGAATAGAGGGGAGGGGAAAGGTAAACCTTGTGGGTTAAGGTGACAGTTTAATTGGACAGAAAGGAATAATAATAACAGTAAGAATATATAAAGTGAGTGATGCACAACGCAACTGCTCACCACCCGGTAGTGAAAACTCAGCGGTTCCCTCAGCCGGCTACCCGCAAAATCCATACCAAGCACGACACCATTCAGTATGGAACATCCCTTTGACTGGGGGGGTCAGCTGGCCCGGCTGTGCCCCCCTCCCGCAGCCTCTTGTGCACCTGGCACAGTGTGAAAAGCTGAAAAGTCCTTGACTACTTAGCAACAACTAGAACAGAATTGTATTACCAACATTATTCTCATTCTGAATCCAAAACACAGCACTATGCCAGGTACTAGGAAGAAAATTAACACTATCCCAGCCGAAACCAGGACACACTGAAAACAGCATGATGCTATTACCACAGAGCCGGCTCAATAAAAAGCTTTACTAGCTGTGATACTACAGACATTCAGGGGAAAAAAAAATAAAGAGAAAAATAAAAAAACCAAAGTAAGCCTCAAGAAAACTTTAGCAGCATGTATTAATTCTGGTGAAGCACAGCAGCTACACTGAGGCACAGTAAAGCCGTCCCTCTTCTTATATGCCTACCACAAGTTAAATGTGTACATGCTCCCAGAAAACACTACCAGCTCGCAGTACCTTAGTTTTACTGATAGAATCCACATGCAAAAATCACTGATTGTACCTGGAAGACTGGCAAGGTCTAGAAGGTGTGCTGACAGCACCCTGTTAACACCAAGGCAAAGCTCCTACCCCAAGACTCAATATGCCTGCAACCAGCTGGCTGCTAACGGTTCATCAGCTAATGGTTCATTAGGATGGCCCAAGTTGAGCTGGCAGAGGTCCAGACGGACGGCAAAACCCACACACTTCATGCAAACGCCCTGCAAGGTTGTCTCCTGTTTGCACGCTGCTGCAACGTCTCAGGGCAGGCCCTGCTAACATCTGCAGAGAAAAGGCCCTGGTCGTCCCAAATGTTTGTAACCCACGTGCTCCAGATCGTCCCCTGTTTGACACCCGCTCTGATCCTGCCAGTCGGCACTTACCCGAGGGGAGAGGCTTGGCCTAGGAAGACGACCACACTCTCAACAGCTGGTTGTGTCTATTTTAACCTTATTTTCCTTTTTGGTGCAGCTTCAGACAAGAGATACGGCTGCAGATGTTCCTGCCAAAGCTGCAGGTCAAGGTCCCTAGCGGCACATCAGCCATCCGGGCCAGCACGGCCACCACGCAGAGACGGCAGAACAGCCGCACAGCACCCAGCGCTGCCCACGACAGAGTCCTGCCTGCCGGCAATGGACCGTTACCTATTTGACAAAAGCACCAGCTCACGACGTGAGTCAGACACCTCCGTAGGCAATTTGAGAGAGGAATTATGGATCGGTTTGTTTTTCTGGACATCGACACCCAGGCAAGGGACTGCAGAGATTCTTCACCTCCGCTGCACAGCGGACGATGAGCAGCACGGACCGGCCACCCACACGGCTCAGCTCACACCTTAAAAGATGTTTAACCCTTCTAGAAACAAGCGCGCACTGAAATACAGAACGTACAAGAGGCACCTGCTCCGTACCGTTTCGGACAAAGACATCGCAAAACCCTTGTCAAATAGCGTAAACGCTTCCCATAGCTAGCGCAACGCTATTTTAAATCTCACTGTGCGGTTAGACTCGCTGGGGAATGTGCAGTTAGGCACAGCAGCCCTTTAGCACAGGTAAAGTCGTGGATAAGGGATTCTTCTGCTGTTTCCAGTGCATATCATGCCTGTCTCTCAACAAACCCGCACCTATAGCTGTACCAGGTAAAGGGGCATCCTGCCCTAGCAACAAACTACTGATATTTCCAGGCAATCCCTGCAATCTCAACTAGTCATCTAGGCTCTAAAATTGTACTCCTCAAAGCATGTGTCAGCAACGGCTAATCAGCCATTTGTATGCTCCTCAGGTAGTTTTCCAATAACAGTGCTTTTTAACGTTTCAGCTTCAAGAGACTAGGCATAACTATTTTGTGTACAATGTCCTAACGCAATAATGCAGTGTGCACTAGCAATTAGGATGAGAGCACGATGTAAGCCAGTGCTCTAAGAGCAGCAAGCCTATTCTTCCACCACATTCAGAAACCCATCAAGTCAATTTTCAATACATGTATTTTGTTGAGAAGAGATCATTAGGTTCCCCACACCTCCTTTCCTCCTTTTCTTAAAAAAAACAAAACCAAAACTACTTCTAGTTTATATCAAGAATCCCATTTTAGATAACGAAAACCTGAATTAAACAAACACATCTTCCTTTTTCTTCAAACACACATGGTCAGCACCACACATTACCACAGCCTTGCAGCTGAACCTGAAAAAATCGCTTAACTACCTCTCTAGAAATGTATTCAGCACAATACAAAACCGATACACTTAACCAAACAGCTCTTCACCCCAAAGAGGTGGTAGATGCCCCATCCCCGGAGACATTCAAGGCCCAGCTGGATGAGACACTGAGCAACCTGATCTAGTTGAAATGTCCCTGCTCATTACAGAGTGGTTGGACTAGAAGACCTCTGAGGGTCCCTTCCACCCCAGACGATTCTATGATTCTGCCTGAATCTCTGGGCATCAACATCCCCCGTCAGGTTGGGATGAAGGTCACAGGACTCTGCTGATACACATGGGTCACCCTTTCAGAGGGGTGGGAGATGCGGTCGAGGGGCTTCCCAAGACTGGACTCATGAAGTGCCACAAGCACTTTATTTTGTCATAAAAGTGCAACATCACCAACAACTGTTACTTAATGCAAATGAAAGACACGGGAAACGTGAAGCCTTGAGCCCCCTTTTCTTGTCCTTTGTGACTCTCAAAGCACAATTTCTGTGGCTTCTCAAGAAATGCTGACAGACTGTGTATCAGGTACATGTGCTGCCTCTTTCTGCCTTCCACTCTCCTCCTCTCTCCATCTTTTTGTACCCTGAGAAAAGAAGTCAAGTCATATGAAATAACAAACACTCTGACTCTCATTTGGAACAAGCAAAGCCAGACCACACAACACTGCTTCCCCAAGGCCCGCACAATCTTAAGTTCAAAGCAAAGGCCAAAGTCACTTCAAAAACGTATTCAAGAGCAAAGACTGTATAATCCTTTCTTTAGAAGGATTAAACACTGTTTGGATTTTTAAAAATGGGTATCTTCACTCTTGGCTTGTAATGAAAACTGCAATATATAAACACTGTGACTGCCTTTTATCTAATGCGCCTGCACCAAAATTTGATGGGTAGTGTAGCACAAAAAGAATTTTGCCCCAAATGCTGTTTAGCTCAAATTCTTACACTGTTTACTTAGCATCAGCTATTACACATAAGCAAAAAAACCCCAGCACAAACAAAACCCTACAAAAACAGAGAGCGAGGACAAGAACTAGCGGGACAGACTGATTTGTGAAGCAGAAACTGCCTTTTATTAGATGACTGCAGAGAGCTTGGCATAATGGTACTGCAATCCGATTAGCATGGCTCACGACTTCTTTTATTAAATAATAATTCACAATAATGAACCCTCAGATGATAGAGATTAAAATAATTCAATATTACAGTAAATTCAGGTAGTACTAAACACACGGCCAAATTCGATTCTCAGAAGAGATCCTGGCATATATGTTAACTGATCACCAGGACTCTACTCTGAATTAACTGCTCCACATCAGCTGTGTGTATCCATCACATCAGGGACGCCAACCGCTATCGCTTCATCTCCATTTCTGCTATCTTGCTGACATAGTGACACATCCAAACACCTAGCAACAACTATATACCGATAAAATGAAGCCCACTCATCACCCCAAGCCCTTCTCTCCACAGTCAACAGAGGCTGAGCAATGTGGAGTCCCACCCGTGCACAAGCTAAAGGTCTTTTCAAAAGGAGAAACTGGTTGTCTCAGTGCACGTACAAAAAGGCCCCGAGGAACAGGCTTGTTTTGGGGGATTGTGTTTAGCTCCACAACCACCTGCCTTGCGCTAGAGCCATCTAAAGTAAAATAAAGAGGACACCATCAGCAAAGCTTTGACGAGAGTCCCATGTAACGCTGCCAAACAGCGGAGAGGTCCCCGACTTCAGTCTTGGAGGAAAATAGATTGGTACCTGCTCTCCCTTAGATGTTTCAGCACAGGAGCAAGGGAAAAGTCTTATTCTAAACAAGGCAATAGAAACTTGGATTTCCTTTTGACAGTCTCACACGTACATGAGCAAAAGGAAGCATAAAAGCAAAATATGAAAAAATGCCCCAAGTAGAAGGCGACACATGCTTAATAAGTTAGTTATATTCTTTTAACCATCGGCTGCTTGGAAAGCCCAAATACATAGATCAAAGCACTCTGTTACACACCAGAATTTTTATTGCTGCAAACAGAACTCAGAAGGAAAACCACCTCACTCATCCAAAATTTTATATGGAACAACAGCCATTAATCATGTGAAGAACTGATGCAATGCACCCCTTTAGCAATCCTTTCCCGCCAGGGATGCTGCAAGACACATCCCTTCTCGCTTTCATTCCTAGTTAAGTTTCCATCTGCTGCCAGGCTTTCATCAAACCTGGCTCCTTGCTACAGAGATATTAAATTAACACTTGCCTGCCTTTGTAGCCTGTTCTCCGAGATGCAAACCCATCACTCCTCCCCGACAGGGCATCATAAGCCTCCCAAGGGCAAGCAAGATGCAGATGTGCTGAAGGAGATGAAAGCAGCAGCTCATGCAAGCAAGCTCCAATTTCTTATGTAGAGGCCTTTCAAGTTGTACTTGTGTGTCTGCTAAAGAGATGGGAAATTGCCTCCAAGGCCAAAGAAAAAGATGCTTCCACGTTGAGAAGGGAACCAAGCACCAATTTTGACACAAGGTACAGTTACAGTATCTGCAGTAAATTCTGCAGTTCAAAAAGCACAACTGAAAGGAAAGAAATCCCTTAAATAAAGGAATGTGAGTGCAAAAATGACTGGATGCTGCCTTCAGAGAAGGGGAGAAAGTGGAGAACACAAGCTTGCTGTAAGGCTGAGAAGAGAAATATTTCTTTTACACCTATTTGCATGCAAGGTGCTCAGCAAACCACGTATTTATGGGTTTAGCATAGGCAAGGGGCTACGGCTTTTAAAAGCAGGCAGCTTTCCTCACTGTACTGTTTAGCAACTCAATAGGTAAAAGCAGGGAATTAAGCTCAGGCACAATTATATATTTAAAATCCATTCTCACCTGCTACTACTCAAGTGTTTCTTCGCATTCCCCAAGAAATAATCCAGTATATTACATTCTGCCCCACTCTGACCTGTGACTATTTTTCATCATCTGTGAATTCTGGGTTGTTCTTGTTCTGCTTTTAAGGCAAGCTCAGGCAGCAGATTGTCCCGCACGGTCTGGCACCATTAGATTGCACTCTCCAATTCTGCATTTCACTCTCCTGGAGAGAGCCATCTGCTCTATGGGTTTTAGATGCTGACCACCTGGGTAAAAGCAACTTCATTAAAAGTTGGTTTGTTTTTTTTAAAAAAAAAAGTACTTTTGCACAGTACTTCCACTTACTTAACAAAACAATAGCAAAAATATTCTCCGTGTTTTCAAAAATACATGTACACTGTCTGTTTACTACAGTATCTATTAATCAAGAAGATCTTGGGTTTATTATTTTGTTTCAATTTAGTGTATTTTTCTGCAGTGCCTTAAACTTCTACAGAAATTTGATGGATCCTTTCACATCAGCAACACTGACTTCTCACCTATAATATGTATATACGAAGGCTCTAAATTCATTTAAAATTCATAAGGAAAAGCCAATAGCGAACTTTGAACAGGTTAACAGAACAGAGAAGACATTTAAAAAGGGAACTAACTTTTTTTGGTTTTTAGTTTAAAAACATAAACAGCATATAAAAATCACGCTCTGAACCGGGAAGTGCCTCATTAATCCAGTCAGCATATACGCCTGGAGAGCTTTTTAAAACCTTTTAACCTCCGCCCGATTCTGTCCCTTGGAAATCCCTTTCTATTTCAGTAGGATGAAACAAAGACCCAGGCTGAGCACTTTCTAAAAGCCTTTGGCTACAGACAGCCCGCTGCACACATCATTCTGCACAAACCCTCGGTGGGGAGGAAAACGTACAAGGAAATTAACTCAGTCTTCAAATCCTACCATTTGCCTGGGTGTTGCCTCCATTCCAATTTACCTTTTTAACCCCTGAAATCTTCTGTTTTCTGGATCACTTCCATTATTATTTGCATCGCTTGACTGACACTCTGCTCCTCTGAAGAGTAAATAAGCAAATTACAGGTTTCATCTGTGCCCTGTTCCCATTGCACCTTTAGAGTGCTCCGCGCTACTGCCAAAACCTTTCTGACAAAAATCAATACACCTTTCCAAAGAATAAGGCACCAAATCTCCAAATACTCCAAGAGAATACAAAAGGCCATACCATGCAATTTTCAAGGTTTTTAAAAATATGAGGTTTTTACATCTTTGGCACGAAGGTTACAGTAACGCATCTGCTGTCCTCAGAGGTGTGCGTTTCTTTCAAATGCATTTCCAGCGCAGCATCTGAACCAGGTTGTTCTTTAGCTTTTCCTCCTCTCTGCTGGTAAGAAACAGCAGCCCAACGAACAAAACTAATAAAATATGCATATATATAGAGAGAGACGCATACATACTATAACAAACACAATCAAAAATAGTAGTTAGATACCTGAGAGTGTTCATCTGTTCTGAAGTTATTATACCGAACATTGTAAAATAGCATTTGCAACCACTGACTGTGCTTGACCCCAATGTTAAGGGAGGGCAATAGCAACACGCCAAAGAGCAATCAATGCAACTAGGCACGTTTAGGGTAAGGAACAAACACGTTTACCTGCGTTCTTCCCAGAAAGAGCCGTGTGAAGACGCAGTGTCACCGGTGCAATCTCAGCAGCCATCAGCCGTCGTACCCCCTGCAACCTCTAGAGCTCACAGCTCAGCCCAGCTAAACCCAGCCCAGCAGAAACAGCTGTTCTCTTCTCCTTCTGGAGACAACGCGGTGAGAAAGAGATCATTACAGGCAAGATGTTCGGTACTACAGAAGTACAGCCGCCCCCAGTTGTTTTAGGGACCAGGACAAGTGGTCACTCCCATACCATCCCTTTTCCATTCCATAATGGAAACTACACACAAAATAAGGAATGGAAAAGGCACATGAGATTCCAGAAAAAGTTGCTATTAATGTAGGAACCAAACCAATGTTAACACCTAGTTCTCCGTGATATTTATTGCTACGTACCATAGCTACCTCATAGAAAAAAAGATTAGACAAAACTCAGTATAGCTTGCTCTGACTCGTAGGAACACTAAAGCAGTAAGGCTGTCCAGCACCTCGGCACAACAGCCAACCTCAAGAACACCAACTTCAACCTTACTTGCGTGTATACTATCACAAAATTAGGAGGCACCCAAGAGGTGCTTGGCAGACAAAAATATTTGGAGCAAAATGTTAGCAAGCAAATAAAATCAGAGCGGAAAGCCCTGCAAAGGCGAGCAGTGACAGAGAGGAAAGGACCCGCACGCTCCGCTCTGCCAGAGCACACATGGGCACCGAGCCCCGAAGCTGCTCCCAAGCCCAGGGCCCATCATGTTAAAACTCCCTTCAGCAAACACCCTGCCTGGTTATGAAATATTAACTACAACGAGAACCCTCACTCAGGATCACCAGCAGCCATCCATTAACCAGAGGGCCGAGCTTTACGTTCCCTTTGAGAACCGCAGCAAACAGCACTTGCTGCCATTCATATTTCAAAAGCTGTCCCAGACAAATGAATTAGAAGGTGATTTTTCTTAAGTTGGAAGCAAAGAACACACGTGCCCAACTCCAGAGCAAAAGAAGGGATTTTAATACCTAGTTCCAGAGGAAAAAAGGGACATTTAATATCCCTTCAAATGAGATATTACATTGGGTACTTCAGTAGTGTCACATGCAGTGCTGCAGCAGCATTACAGCTCTCACCACAGTGTTAGTTACTACTAGCATTACCAAATACAGACAAACTGTATTTCATACTACGGGACACGAGAAGCAAAAAAATACCTAAAAGCTTCAAGTGCAACCAGTTTAGCTGCTTAAATTCCCCAGCTGCATAACTCATAAGAAAGGACTGAGATGGGAGCTGTAATAAGTATTTTTAATGAACTAAACTTTAAAAACAAACATGATCACCCGCAACTCGGAGACATCTAAAGCACGCTCCATTGTCTTTGATGAAGAGACAGCATTTTTCCGCACATTCAGATTTTGTTGCCTTTAAAAAAAAAAAAAAAAGTTGCATCTTTCTTCAGAATTTATTAAAATCTTTATTAAGGTTTTAACGCACCTGAGTTTAACTAATGCATCTTCACACTTCCTCACACCCAAGGACTCAATTTAAACAGCTCGTTCTCACATTCCAACTTTTGTGTTTCCTTCATGCAGATGGACATTCAACAGGTGCTAAGCCAACCCTGTGAGATCCCCTATAAATGAACCTAATGAAGTGATCTGGATTAGAGTGAGAACTAAAGTTTCTTCTTTTTTTAAGTGCGAGTCCTATCAACTCAGTTTATAATGGGCCTTTGCAAAAAATAAAACAAAACAGAAAAATGGAAATATAGAATACCAATAGAAATAGACAAAATAGAAAATTAAAATAGAAAATTAAATACACTTTGGGATTCCTCATGTGAGGTTAGCTGGCTTCCTTAAGGATAGCATAAAGAGGAGAAAACCAAGAACAAGCAGAAGATTGTTTATCACCAGAGACAAAACCATCTTTCCAAACAGTCTTTATGATCGAAAAGGAGAAAAACTAGCAAATGGATGCTAAGGCATCAGAAATTACTTTTTAACTGGCATTCCTTGGAGTTCAAGGAAACAAAACTTGCAAGGATAGAATTCAAAGCAGAGTAGGGGCACCCCTCACCAAGAGATACATCTAGGATATAATCAGCTAGTATTTAATATAAAAGTAACACACACAATTGAAAACCAAGCCATAATTTGAGCACTGGCACAAGCAATGTTGCTATTTTTGAAGAAGAACGTCAGCTTATTTATTGCAAACACCTCCGATATCTTAAAATCTGTATCGAATTTATATACCATCTGATGCTTCACCAAGGCAGAGCATGGTATGTGTACACATACACAAACAAGCCCATAAAACCCAACTCAAAATAAGTGTAAGCTTCGTATCTTGTGTGTTCACACACGCACCGATTTCAGGTTTTCTTAAAGCCTAGAAGTGAATAGTTGACCTCCCTTACCCTGGTTCCACCGAGAATTATTTCAATGAAAACAAATAAAGCCTTTTCATCTTTTGAGCAAATTTCACAAATATAACTTAGGCCTATTTACCAGACAGAAATGACAGTGAAGAAGCTTCATGCTGTCCCGCATTTCTCGATGACAAAAGCATCACGGCTCATCTGACACAGGATGACTCAAATATCAAGTCTAGGATTACTCCGAAATACTCAGAAAAATACCAGCAGATTTTCCATATGGTAGCACCACAAGGACCATACGAAATTACTTTTCAAGAAATGTTGCGTTTCTCCTATAATTTAAATATCATACCATAAGAAAATGAAAAAAAAAAAGGCATTACATACTTTTGCTATGCATATTAAACATGCCTAGGTAATACATTTGACTTGATTTTACCAGGTACTGGTATTTACTCTTCCCTGAGCACTCAGTAAGATCCTTTATTTCACAGAAGTGACAGAGTACCTTCAGCATCCCTAATAAATAAACGTAATTTCTGCCTGAGGCTCCAGAGCAGTCTCAGCTCATCACGCTGCTGCTCCCTTCACTTTGGCTCTTGGTCACCCTTGAGCATCCTAAACCGGCAAAAAGCCAAGCGTTTACTTGGCTTTTACATTTAATCATGGCGTTTTTGCCAGGTTTAGATTTCAGCCTCCTAGTAGGACGGGGGACACCTTCTGCAGGACTCGTTTTGCCCTCTTCAACTGGCAATACGTATAACGGCGCTATTATAATAATTTGGTGATTGCGTCAGGCCAAAAAGGATACCGGCAGTTACACGGCTGGCAAACTAACAGTAGTGACAATACAAAAACATGCTATAAATTCCTTTATGTAATGAGTAGGATTTACTATTACAGGCAATTTTACAAAACTGTCTCAGCATTTTAACTTCAAACCCAAAAAAGCAACAGCACATATTTAAAAAAAAAAATAAAATAAATAAAAATGAAGAGCAATCTCTTCATATATCTCAAAAAGAGAAGCAATTAAGACTTGTACTTTTTCCAGTATCATCAAGGACACTGGAAAATTGCAGAGAAAATAAGAAGATTGCCAGGAATTACACTATTTTTGTAGATGAAAGGATGGGGAAGAAGTGGGAGGAGAATGAGCCTATCTTCCATATTGTGTAGTTAATTTTCCAGTTGAACTGTCATAGCAATGCTTTTACTTCAAAGTTTACCACACAATTGCAGAGACATGAACTGCTATCACATCTTCCAAACGCAGCTGAGATTTTCAGTCCAGAAATACGTTCTCATCTTTCTACTAACCTTCGCAAAATAAGTCGTCCTGAAAACTCACAGAAAGGTGAGGTTGCTCCAAACCCCAATGTAACAAGCACGGATCAATCAGGCAGTTTCTCAAACTCTCTGCTTTTTTCTATCCAAAACCTGGTTACATTAAAATTCCTTGCTTTTCTGCGCCTTAAATCAAGATACTGAGTAAGCCAACCATAACCTTTGAAATACGGCACTTGTCAGGCTCCAGATCGCGTGTTGTTTTTCGGAGGACAGGGTTCTCTCCCCTGGGCCAAGTATCAAACACTACTGAATGTGAACTCAGAGATGTGTTGCACAAATGGCCTCAAAAGCATGTTTATACAATCATATGGTAGAATCATAGAATGTCCTGAGTTGGAAGGATCATCGAGTTCAGCTTCTGTCCCTAGAGAAGACAACCCCACAGTGCACACCATCGATACTTTCAAAAACAAACCCCTGTTTTATTCGTGACACAAAACACATGGTGTCGCAGCAAAAACAATAATTAAAAAAGTCCTATTCCTTTCACCTAACTGCATCATAATGAAGGGTTTTCTTCTCCTCCGTTTGTTTTACAAGCCCCCTTGCCACAGCAATGCAGGAAACGACACATCTGATGGATCAAAATAGGAAGGTGTTGGCCAGAAAGGGCCATGTGTTACTTCTTCCTTAAGCAGTTTTAGAAGATAAAGTTTTTTTTTTTTTAAATATATAAAAGTATGAAACTTTATCTTTCATTTGAGGTGTCAAAGCACGTCACACAACTTAAAGAAATCTCTGGGACCCAAATTCTTGTGAGGAGGCTTCCCCCTCTGTTACTCCACCTCTAGTAGAAATTTCTCATTGGAGCATAACTGAGACATTCAAAGAATCAGCTTTTGAATTCCTGTTTGTTGGGATTTCTAAACTATTCTCCTCTGCTTTCTCCTTTCTAATATTTACCTTTACACCAGGCTTTCTGTGCCTGTTTCTAAACGACATAGATATCATGTGAGTAATCTCTTCTGGTTGAAAATGTAATTTATTTTAATTGGAACTGAAAACTTGTTTGAGGGGTGGCAGGAGGAAACTGTTCCTATTTCCTGCTATAGTTCTTTCAGCATCTAATTACACCCATAAAGAGGAACAATGGGGAGGTTGTGTGTTATTCAGTTTAATGTGGTTAATTACACGATTCCCTGTATGCATGCAAATACGCCAGAGCCTCACAACTGATACAGCACCCACACAGCACATTTATCAGCTGTAGCAATTGTGCTTTGAGATCACATACAGTATACCCTCTAGATATAAATACTTAGCTACTGGAAAAGTTTTCTAGTTCACAAGAAAAAGCAAAAAGCACAGCAGAACAGACACCAAAGAGAAAATTCTAACCGTTAGCATCTGTATTCTCCACAAAATTCTTGGCAATATAAATTAATTTATTGCAACTAGAAACAGACCCTTGTTACTGAAATATCTTTTTCCTTTTTATCTGTAAACAGATACTTTGGGACATCCTTTCCCATACCCCCCATATCCCAAAATACTAACAGGAGTCGAACCAAACACTTCACTTCCAAAAGTTTCAAGAGATTTGGGCCACCTCAGAACGGCAAAAGGACACCAGTCGGATTTTTTTGCAAGTCAGATTCTGTGCCTGGGTACTCCCGAGGACATAAAAAACCCCGTATGCTAAGTATTTTCTGTCGGTGAGGCCGAGTTTTCAGTTGGGACAATGACACATCAGCGGGATCGTCTCCGTTATGACTCTTTGTTCAAAGTCTTGCATGAACAACGCTTTGTGAGCCCAAAGGCACTCGGGGAGGGGAGCTGGTCAAGAGCGTGCAGACGAAGCAGCTGCAGACACTCAAACCAGCTGCTGAGCATCACGTTCTCCTCTGTACACCTCACTAAGCTCAATGGGGAATAACCAGCAGTCACAGAACCACAGAATCATTTCGGTTGACCCTCAGGATCATCGAGTCCAACCATAACCTAACCCAACTCCAGCACTAAACCATGTCCCTAAGAACCTCGTCTAAACGCCTTTTAAACCCCTCCAGGGATGGTGACTCCACCACTGCCCTGGGCAGCCTGTTCCAATGCCCAACAACCCTCTTTGTGAAGAATTCTTTCCTAATATCCAACCTAATATCCACTTGAGGCCATTTCCTCTTGTCCCATCACTTGCTACTTGGGAGAAGAGCCCAACGCGCACTGCAGAGTCACAGCTATTGATGATAGCTGAGATACCAACACTGGAAACACATGTGGAAGGACTTGGGCTTGAGAAAAGACAGACAATTCAGCACTCAGAAAAGAAATAAAACAACTCTTCTAAGGGCAGATTTTTCAAGAATAAAGTCACCAAGGGGGAAAAAAAAGAAAAAAAATGGGAAAAGTAACTGCATATGGTCCTCTTTCTATGAAGAGTCAAAGAAGTGTTTCAGAGGCTTAGTGTGAAACAGTCTGAGCTCAGCTGAGTCACTGGGGTTCCTGGAGCACAACAGACAATGTGGATAATTGATAAAATAAGGGCAGATGTTAAGAGGGATAGTCTTGGTGCTTGCAGAATGTGATGGCTTTTGTGAGGAGTTAACCTCCCTCCCTGGCTACAGTCGGAACAGTAGGATGTCTGTTCGGAAACATCATGGTAAGAGGGAAGAAGGAACGCGTGCAAGTTGGAAGAAAAACGAAGGACGCGTTGATAAAATAAGTGGCACAATTTAGCCCTGCTCTGTATTTGAATCTGGCCCTGCTTTGCTTTGAACAAGGGTCAGGATCGTGAGACTTCCCAAGCTATCAGCCAACCTAAATTACGCCGTGATTTTAAGGGAAGGGCTTAATGTAGGAAGAACATACCAAAAATAACATTATCTTCAGCACTGAATGAAATCCTGTGCTGGAGAAAAAAAAAAAATATTAAAAAAGCAGGCTTTATTCTGGAGAATAAGTCACTGATGCCTAGGGCAAGTGTGTGATGAAATAAGAGAAAAAAACCCTTGCAAATGCAAGAGAAGATAGATGTCTTTTGGCAGACTAATGCTTTGATTTTGTTTAAACTAGCTTAAGTGAGTAATTCAGCTTCAATAGCACAGTGAATAACTGCTGTTGCTACAAAGTTTTAACCTTTACCCAGTCAATTAATGTTAGACCTTAAAAGCTCTTCTCAAAGAAAAAGGCTTTACATAAGAACTAGGGAAGATTATACTCATATTCCTGATATTCTTATAGATTAAAAAAAAAAGACAGCCCTTGAGGTTTTAGAACACACACAGAAGAGGTTTGATCAGCTAATGTAAAATCACAGCATTTTTGCTTACGCCAGTGAAAACTTGCTCCGCCATAAATACCTGTACCAAGCAGAGGTGGCAGATCTTCATCATTTCAATTCAACACAAACCTCGTTTATTTTCCACTGCTTACCCAAGTAAGGTAACCTGGAATTTTTCCCAAATGCTTATTTAGATAAAGAAAAATCAGACTTCAAAAAAAAAAAAAGGCTGACTTGTGTTATTTGCTTATGCTGTCTTCTTTACCACACTTGTAGGTGTCTTCTGGCCTGTGTCTATAGCTGGAAACCTTTGCGTTCTGGCCTTACCAGAATGGCTAGTCTTTCTCTATTACACGTTAAAGAATATATGGCCTTGATGGCAGGTACACCAGGAAGCAGCCAGACGTACCAAATCCATACCAGCAGATGGCATCTTCAAACAGTTACATGTTGAACTGCTTGTGCCTTCAGGAGATCTTGCATTTGATGCCGTCCTCGTATTCTGAAGCCTCAGGCCTCTCTCTACATTACAAAAAGCAGAGGCACTTTTGAACACCTAGACTGGCCCCCAATGATCTGAAATTCATTCTGCGTTGCTAAAACCATCAGCTTACTGAGGATACATTTGTTCCCTCAACAAGGATTCAGGGAGCCATACAACTCTTCCGCACCATGCTTGGCCTCCTTTCCCAACACAACTCCTTAAGGCTTCTTCTCTAACCTACAATGAAGTCTAGGTGGAATGCCATCGGATTTCCAAAGAGCGACTACTGAATTGCATAGGATTTAACTACATTTGATGTTAGTCCTCTGTTTTAAGAGGTGGCCATAAATAACCTCTATATGTTTTTGGAAATTAAGTTTTTCCCAGTACAATGAGCAAGTTCTCTCCAGTAGCAGACACCTTAATAAAAAGAAATCAAACCCCACCAAAAACCTCCCAATTCCAAGTAATTCTAGAAACATCAGTAGACTACAAACCCGTTTGTAATCTGCTGCTACCAATAACTAAAATAACACGTATAACATACAAACCACCCTCAAATCCTTAACAACGATGGCTTTGTTGTACTTAAGACAGCAACGTCGTCTCACCTCAACACTGGCTTACCACGCTAATCTCATTTCTAATAAAATTTCGGTGAAATAGCTATCACATGTGATATCCTCTAATAATTAATTACAGTTTAGAGGCTTATTTGTTCAGAATCTAAAGATGAGTTTCTCTCTCAAAGGAGTTTTACCCTCTCAACGGGAGTTTTTGAGATTGATCGGGGAAAAAACGTAACCTAGGTTTGAGTATGTAGGCTGATCTCACAAACAACTCTTAGGTCCACTTCTCTTTACTTTGAATTGTGTATCTGCACTGAGGCGAGCTTTCTCCCTCTCAAGTCTGATGAGAGCCAAAGGAAACGAAGCGGAACAAAGCAGCAACATTAGCTTTCAGCATTCACTGTTCTAGACAACTCCGACTATCGCCCATGACAGAAAGCAAGCCGAGCAGAAAGAAAATGGAAGTGCTCTTGCACTGTCACCTCGTCAAAAGCTGAAGTCACAGGACTGATTTCTGTGGCCACCAGGTTGATAAATAATAAATCTAACACAGTTCACTCAATTTTATCTCCTTGGTTATTGAGAAAAAAAAAAAATTAATCTGGCTGGAGAAATTCCTGCAGTGCACTCTACTAAGCAGTTCATTCAGATTTCTGAGTTCAATCTATTTGGATCGAAGCAATCCTTTGGTGGTGTTTTCCACTTGTAAAGGCAGAATTTCTTGTAGAGGTAGATTTGGAGGAAGGAGGAGTAAGAGTGACTGTCGAAATTCAACAGGGCAACTTTCAGAAGTAACATCCGAAAGCAATGATGCTCACACACCTATGGAGCCAGAAGGATTCTCCACAAGCCTTCCCACGTGCTGAGCACCAAAAGACGGGTTTTGATTCCTAGTCACAGGCTCTTAAATTGGAGCTTAACCCATCGCGGTTGTGTCCTTGAGTTGCCTGCTTTAAAGACGATGATGTAGGTGGATCCAAAAAACCCTCAACAAAAAGAACAACACTGACTTAAACCAAGCGATCCACGAGGTTCAACACAACTGCTGAGCTCATGGGATTGTTTACGCAATAAAGGAATGACAAAACGGCACAGCACTAAGATTCCTCTTGAAAACTTAATTCTTGCTGAATCTTCGTCAGAGGATGAGGAGCAAGATCCTCCTCGCTTATCGAGAATATTTTCTCAGGAAGTATTTAGCATCCCAGGTGGTATCAATGCATGAATTTCAACTAGATTTAGATGCCCAAATCCAAGAGAAGACAGAAGCAGAAGCCAACGCAGTCATTCTGGAGACACCACCAAGGAACCATTTGAAACTCACCGTTCAATGATTTGATCCCCTAAAAAAGGCAAATAATGACCCCTGGGTCAGCAGAAAATGTTATGGCTTGACACACTATCAGTACAAATCACAGATATTAGCACCACAAACACCTGTGACACTTCCCAAGACTTCCCAAAATCAACTGCAGATTGAAAGCAGGCTCCTGTTCAGCACAATTAACCTTCATAATTAGCGTATTTATTTGGAAAGCGTGGATTTCCTAAAGACAATGTAAAAATACGAGATTTTAAAAAAAAAAAACTAATTAAAATGTGTTGAACTATAGCAGGTTTTTTTTTCATTTTAAAAGGCAAAATCTTCACAGAGGATATTATATGCATTTGGAAATTATTCTATAAATGTTTTATCTAGATAAACTGCAGAAAACCAAGTAGAGAAAGTGTCTGTGTCAGCTCCGGTAGTCTTTTTTAGAATAATTAAAATACTAATGAAAAATGTATCTAAAGGCAGGAAGAAGTAGCAGAACTACCCACTCCAGAATAACACCCTTTTACAAGCATCATTTCCAACTAATGCTCGCTGAGTTATACGCTTCTTAAGTGATGACAAGTAATGTTTATAATCTCTCCTAAGAACAAACCTGCTGTTATCCCCAGGTTTTGGCGCCAGGTTAAGACACCGGGCTGTAAATCACAGATAAGGCCAGAGGTGGCTGGTTTGAGCTCCAGAAGCACAACTGGACTTTAAACAACAGGGGCGCGCATCCGCACAGCGATTCCCAAAGGAGATGGGCACCGGTACCTCCGAGTGGCAACGATCGGGTGACACAAAGGCAAACGTGCTGGATTTTCCCTCTGCCTCCTCCTCATTTCAGTAGCTCCTCCATCCCAAAACGGGGAGGAAGGAGCGTGGGTGGCCGCGATTTCAGCAGCGATCCCACTGCCTTCCCACACCCTTTGCCAACACAAACTACGACCTGAGTTAAATTAACCCGAGGCCACAATCAAGAGGAGGAATAACTCGGCAAAGCTAAGAGAACACGAAAGGCGAGAACAAAGGATCTCTTTCTTTCTAATGAGGATACCACAGTGCAAACATCACAGTTATTTTCCAAAAAAAAAAAAGACTCCAAGCGTCAAAGGCTCAGGACTACCCAGTTCTAACTTAAGTTGTGCCACCGACTACATAATTGCAAAGCAAATACAAAACCGGACATACAAGTTTCAGAAAAATCTTAGAGAAGCTACAATAAACACCACTGCTAGGATGTATTATGTCTTCTTGGCACAGCCCTGGAAGGAACGCTAACACACTGTGCTGTGCCGTCACTATTTACATAATGAAGAAGCACTGACACGCTAAATAAAAGACGGTATGAACAAAGTCCTAAAGACACAGGTAGGTTGCAAGCAGTTGTTCTCATATTTTTGCCCCCTCCCTCCCCCTTTTTTTTTTAAAATAATGCAATTTCTGTGATGACTTGAAGCCCAATACATATTTGCTCCTCCATTTCACAGCATCAGATTAAGCTCCAGATCTGAAGGGCATCTCAGACTCCACAGTTTCACTTTGGCTTATTTGACTGATTTTTGCACCAAAGTACGTTAACTATAAAGGGATTATTTATGAGAACAAGTGAAGCAGTTGTAAAGAACATGGTCTGGAGTATCCACTGTCTTGGCAATAATGACAGATTTAAGCAGCTGCTACTAGAAAACATCAGCTCTGCCAAAACGTCAGATGGTAACGTCTGAAGCAGCTCAATTAAGCATCAACAAGACGCAATCACTTTGTTCTAGCAGGGATGCGGGCAGGCATATTTCAATCCATATCTGGAAGCAACAGAAGCATTTAGGGAATGAACAGATCAAAAAAAAAAAAAATTGAATACATACGGCTTCACCTATTCACCTTCTTTCAGAAGTCTCAGTTTTCAAGCCACAAATGATTTGATGTATTCTGAGTTCTCAATAAAGCATGCAAAATAGCTGGAGCAGTGTCAGTTTTAATCAGCAATCCAATTAAAGGATCCAATCAAGTTCACTTTTGCTGTTCAACAGTATGTTTATATCATAAATGGATTTTAACAGGAGTTGAACACGCAGGTTCTGTGTATTTTAATAACATATTCAACACTGACACATAAAGGGAAACATTTGTTGCACAGAAAACTGCTCATGCGTACATTGAGAAAAGAGTATTTCTAACACATTTAAAAAAAAACGATGGGAATATTTCCTCAAAGTCTAATTCATTTATAAAGTCAGAGAACACATCTGCCTTATACAGGTATATAAAAAGAATTGGACTATCATTTGTTCTCAAGAGGATGCAAGAGTAGATGGTGCTGTTTTACTTTCCCTCTTCTCCTCTTTCACGGTTTCAACTTCTGTTGCAATGTCGCATTATTTAGGCAAATAAGACCATGAATCTTTATGTAAGAAAGAAATAAGCCAAAGTTTATTTCAAACTAACGTTTACCTCACTGCAGCCCAAGTTAATGTTCCTGTGACGGAGGAAAAATAACTGCAGGAAATTTATTCAAAGAGCAAGAACAATTTGCTGCAACGTGTCCGGTTCGCAGGTGTTACTGGTCCACACACCAGTGTAACGCAGAAACACAACTCATGGAGTTAGGCCAGGAACATTTGGGACTCTCATAAATTTTCATGCTAGAACGAACAAAATGCCAGCACGTTTTCAGAATGACTAACAATACAGTTAGAGCAGCTAAAGAAGTGACCCACCAATGAAAGATACCGCTGCTTGGCTGAGATAGAGAAAAAAGCATCATACTGAGACCAGCGCCCTGTTCGGAGGGCACATCCCATCACTTACTGACCCTTAGTACCACAAACAATATTAAAGATGCTTTTTAAAGGTAACGTTAAGGAATGCATTAGGGCAAAGAAGGGAAAATAATAATTCTTCTGTTTAACACTTACTCTCAGGAGCTGCAGGCACCTAAGACTTCAAAGCAGCATTACGGCTTGTAGACTTGGGAGCTGGACAACACCACCCACTCAGGATGAAGTTCTACAATTTGATCACGTAAATGCTTTTCTTCCACAACGCGTAACTAAATATTTTAGTTATAACAGCGTTCTGGAAATTCGATAATTTCCTCAACAGTAATCATGGTACATTAGGTTTAGAGTAGAAATTAAATTACTTAAGTGTGAAACAGAGAAGTTTTAACTAAAATTGCTTTCACTGAAAGGTTAATTTCAGATAAACTTTGGTGTTATGCTAATATGGATAGCTCTTACAGTACTTGTAGGCTTCTAATAAGCAATTGTGTTTATTTTCCATTCTATCTTAAACTGCTTTAAAGGTAATAATCAGAAAGAACTGTTTTAGTTTTACTCTCCAGTTGCATCAGATAATTTACATGTGTGCTACAGTTCAATTCAATTTTAAGCATTATTGCATTTTCACTATGATGTGGCAAAAATGCTTCTATTAGTTCCCCTCAGCATTGATCACTTTAGCTAGAAATTCTCGATGTTTGCAAAGTTTTAACTTGCACAGCACTAACAACCTACTAAGACTATTTTATGCTACCAAATGAGAGAAAATAGGCAAAGGAAAAGTGTACGTGGAACATGAGGAAACGTTCGGGCCCAGAAGACCCTACCGTCCCATGGAATAATGTATCCAGGGAATATTTGGAAGCCTCAAAGATGATAAAGGCACATGCTGACAGGACAGGGTTTTCTCTCTGTAGTTTTTCTGGACCTATAATGCACCGAAAGGTTTCCAAATGTCACCAGAGTTGCCACAGTCGTCCCCACACAGCCTGTCCCCAGATGCCTACAACCCTTCCCCTCCCACCAATCTAGAGTTCAAATTGCAAAAACTCTCAGCATGCTCAGCACAATACAAACATTGCAAGCAATTCAAGTGTTTAAGTTATATTTCCATACCACTGCGATATTCAGCCAAGCCAAGGGAATTTTTTACCCAAAGACAACGAAACTGCAAGCGGGTGTTCTCCTATTGGAAATACACGTGTCCTACCTTACATTATGCAATGCAAAGGGAATAGCAAGGAAGGTTTTGCAAGCAACAGTGGTTTCCTTGCATCTGTGACATGCTTAAACGTGGGAGATGCGAAAACGAGCACTAGCAGAGGAAAATAACATGGCCAAGACCTGCAGACACCTCCCTTTGTTTTATAAAAGTTTCTACACTGAAACAATAAGCTTCTATTCTGTCTTCATCTGGTGCTCACCTACCTTCATACATCAAGCTACCTGGCATTCGAACACAGGATAGCACAGAATCAGGGCTTTCACATGCTCCGTTGAGGAGGTTTAGAACAAGAGCACATGCTTTTTTTACCTATTTTCCATTTTTTCTAAATGAGGCGCTGCCCCCTGTGCCTGCGCATGGCCTGGGTATTGTCACCGGGCCAGAAACTGTTGTCATTGCCACTGCCGGTGGTGGCACCCGTGCAAACAGGACTGAGAACATCCGTATGCAGGCAGCTGCCTCGTATTGTTCATGTGCTACATATAAATACTACATGCAAAAAATGCACAGATTTCTAAAGATGCTCATGAGTTAGTTTTTTGTGGTTTTAGTTTACTAGAGGAAACCGTTGTTAACAAGAGACTAACCAAAAGTAGCACACACTGGGAACACAAGAAGAATACAAGAAGAAACAGGGCGCGTTAATTACTTTTAAAACAGATATCAACAGGGGGAAAAAAAAGACTTACCTTAAAAACACCAACACACATCTCTTACCAGCTTATTCACCTGTGTAGTCATACGTGCAAGAGATATCATGCTCTTTTCATTCAGTATCTGTAAATCTAACAATATCCTCAAGAAACACAACCCAAAAGGTAAAAGCGAAGGAGCGAAGACGCACAATGACAGATATTAGACAAACCTAGAGTTCTAGTCTATGCTGTAGTTAACTATGTCATTTAAGGAGGTATAAATTAAAACCACAGAAAAGTTAAGGTGGGAAGGTCATCTAGTGCCACCTTCTCTGCTCAAAACAGGGCTAATTTCAAAATTCGATCTAGCTGCAAAGCTGGAATTGGCTGTTGTCATCAGCCACTTTGCTACTGAAATCAAATTCTGCAATATGACCTTTGGGTCCTTGTATTTTAATCCCAGGCCCTCCTGTAGCTGATAATTTTGGCACATGTTGGAAAACAACAGTTCATGGTGTTCCAAAAGTGCGGGTTTGATTGCTTTGAAAAAGACCGGTGAAGCGGGGCCCATTCATGTCAATAAATCATACACGTAGTAATTAAAGTGAACACCATAAATGTTGGCAAAAAAAATAACTCCGTATTTAGGATGTGACAGAATTAAGGTTTCACGTACTACCTCTCTTGCACACGCGTTATGCTACAAATTCCTTTACGATATAGTCACTTTCTGCTCTTTTCCATGCAGTGGACAGAAAGAACTGTACTCATGCAGCCAGCAACTTTCAAGTTGCGTTCACGCCACTTGCGTGAAATATGCTTTAATTACAAAACTTCTACAAACCTTATGCTGAGACAGTATGCTCAGCTCGCTCACGTACGCTCAGCACCCCTCTCTACAGCAGTATCTCATCACTTCAAAAGACGTGTGAGCTACTGTCTTCAAATCACAGCTGAGCCAAAGGGTCCATTCTACAGACAAGGAGCCAAGCAAGTCAACATTGCCATCAAAGGCTTTACCTATTTTTTTTTCTATGTGTGACATAATGCATTCAAAAACCCAAATAACTTATTTTATAGGTAATTCTGTCATATGCAGATGTATATCTGTGTACTCACGCATGCAGTTAATAGTGTTCAGTACTGAAGAACAGCAGATTTTAGATCTGGAAGTGAGGGCCCACAAAAACAAGCAGGTAATTAGTCATCATGCAAAGACTAATATATGTTGTTTGCCCAGAACCCTTCTGTATAGTAATGAACCTATATAATAAGGCCATGTAAAGTAACCCAGGCCTTTCAAAATGTGGCTTTCCCAGCTGTTCTTTGGAGCATAACTTCAGTAAATATTGCCATCAGGAAGGTTCAGAGATATATTTCCTTCGCCTTTCAGAAGAAAAAAAAAAATCCACAATTAAAAATGAGCCAATTTGTCCATGTGCTGTTATACTGTTACGAACATAAAACAGGACTGGAAATTCTAAGGCTGCCATAGAGACATCTTTCCTCTAAACACTGAACAGCTGTAGTCTAATGGTAGATTGACCTCACTAAACCCCTAAGCTTAAGCTGAAGACCACGTGCCTCCAAAGTGAGAGGGTACAGATTAAGAATTCAGGTACAACCCACCGAGGGAAGGCGGCAGCAGCCCTGTCCCCTCAGTCTGCCCATTCCCAGAGGGATGAAGGCTGGCACAGCATCAGCCTCTTGGCCATTTCCTTGCCTCTCGAGCTTTTCACCTCAATCCTATATTCTTGTATTCAAGTCAAGCAGCGGAACACAACCACCTCCTTGCCTGCTGAGCAGCCCCTGTCACCTCTTTTCATCCCTACTGTCAGCCTTCAAGTTTGTTTGACCCAATTCTCTCTGTCCTTCCCACCTCACACTCACGAATCAAGACCAAGTTGCCTCAGCACTTCCCAGATGGAAGAAGAGTCCCGATAGCAGAGGACTTGAGGTCTCTTCTTAGTTCAGGCTCCATTCAGATTAATACCCAGCGAACAGCGGCCCTATGTAACCACCTCAGGAATAGTTCACCTTGGCTGTAAGCCAGAACTGCAGCAAACTAAGTGTAGATGTACATATGTATGCAGCAAACAATGAGAATTTCAGCAAAGGTCACAAGTTAATTCACCAGCAACACTTCAAAAGGCTTATAACTTCACCAAATTTAAAAAAGGAATGTATTAACTCAAGACGAGAATCACATTGGTGCTTCCAGCTGACCACAAAGTTTTTAACATCAATGCAAAATAATGGATTATGCATTCCACATTAAGGCTGTTTTTATGCCTTCTCCCATTGTACAAATCATCTTCTCCCACAAATCCAGGTCTTCTATGTACTCACTCTATTTCACATGACTTTGCTTATAAACAGAACTCCATTTTCATTTTTTTTTCTGAGGACAATTATCTCTCTCCTTAAAACAAACAAAAGAGAAATTTCAAACTGTGGGATGGCTGTATAAGGTTTGAAGAAAAAAAACTTTTCATGTTCTTTAACATTTATCAAGTGTGTCACTGTACTAACCCACAGTCCTTTTCAATTGTTACACCTCTCTCTGTCTCCTTTTTGACGATCAGCATCTCATTAACCAGCTACAGGTACACGTTTCCAAAAGACGAACGCACCTCCCACAAAGGATGCCGTATTCATGATTTCTGATTGTCACTCTTCAACAAGACTACTTGCCATTTCTGAAATCTAAAATTTATTTTCTCCTCTGTTCTACCAGTAGTTCTGGTTTTTTCTTCCATACGTTTGGAAAAAAGCTTTCCTCTACTCCACAGCCATTTCCTGGTTGCCCGTACACTTTGCACTTCCACCGCACCATCGGTCAATTGATATTCTCTTTATCCACTCACCTGCTGCCATGCTATTCATACAAAGAAAACCGGCAGGCCCACAACAACATCCCTCATAAGCTTTCCCAACCTCCCCCTCACCGTTGGTTTTTTTCCTTCTTTTGATGATCACTCTCCTAACTCCGGCTTTCATGTTTGTTCAGATGGAACATTAGCACTTCTCAGCTACCCCGCTAACAAGCATCAGGAGCCCAGCTTTCCTACGCCAGCTTAAAAGAGAGGAGCTCCCAGCCACCCTGACGAATGCTGCGGCATCGCAATCACTGCGTGAGAAGAATTTCAAAGGCGGGAACAAAGCAAGACGTAGGCTGAACTGCAAAAAAGAATCAAAGACTTAAATTATACCAGTGTTCTACAATGGAGTAACCTTCAGGAGATTCATCTCCAAAACATAACTCAGAACAATTCCCAATGCCTTCAAAAGCACTTAAGAAATAACTTTTAAAGCGAAAAATTAAAAAGAGGGAGAGAGAACATTAAACATGGAGTTATGGAAATCAGTCGGGACACAACACACCAGAGCTGTCCTCCTACAGCCTACATCTCCCAATGGATTTAAAAAAAAAATCCACAAAAAGGTGGAATTTCTGCATGTCTGCCACTCAGCTATGGACAATGGTCTCGCACCTCTACGACCTCTTTCATTTATCCAGAAGAGTCAAAGAAAATGTCTGTAGACTTCATCCTCAGTCTACTTTGGGGATCCTTTAATTCATCCTATTTCCTTTAATCATGCATAAGCTACAACATGACTGACATCTTTTCCATCAGAATTGCCCCACAGCATGACAAGAGAATTATTACATCAAAGACGACACACGTTACCTCTCCAGGTCAAGCTGCAAACTCCTATTCGAATGTCATTTCTCAAATTACAAGCTTTAATAACTTGTGCATCATTCCAGCCCAGACGCTATGCTCTTCAGTTTCAGAGAAAGTTTCCTGAAAATGAAGGTTTTGCTACTTCTAAGTAGTTTTGATGAATTCTGCCAGTGCTGATAATAGAGACTGATAACACTGCTCCTGCAGCACATGAACCTATTGCTTTTCCTTTTGTCAGGGCTCTCCAGAAACAAAAGTGACAAAAAGGACCCATCTTCTTAAACCATGTTTTATAGTTTGGTTTCATAGTTTAAGCTGGCTGGAATTAGTTATCTTCTGCCCCACAGCTAACTTTCTGTGCCACGGATCGATTTCTTGCCAAAAACGCATTCATATCCGATAACAGCAACAAAACAGGGGCGGAGGCACATTAGAGCAAGCAAATGCATTCATACGTTCAGAATGCAGTCAGAGGCAGGAGACAATTAGAGAAGGAAATTCAAAGTAAAAGGCATTTCCTGAGGATTAATGAGTGGGTGGTAGTGTTTGATAGTCAAGGGCAGGATGAGTTCTGCAACCAGCACAATTCATTAATCCCCCAGGCAACACAAACTGGGGTTCTTCTGATTTTTTTTTTTTTCCCTTTTTGCTGCACTCGTTATTTTTCTTAGCATTTAATTAAAATTTCCATTTACTCTGACACCATTGTACCTTCAGAGACCAACGCTGTCTGTACGTCTGGACGGTGCTACTATGGTAAATGACATCTATAAAATTACGTAATTAATATTTGGTGCAAAAGGCCAGATGACTTTTCAAATTCAAGGAAGGTCTTCTAATCTTCTCCTACAGACGAAAAGTGTTCTCTGCCTCAGAAACAGAAAGCGCTTTCCTCTAATTTAGAAGTTGCTTGACAGCCTCCATTATCCCGGTGGTAGCAGAGAGAAAGAGAATCGAGTATTGGACAGAAGAAATTATTTTTGAGCTGCCTTTCAGCTCCTTAGGAAGCCACATACACTAATGCATCACTTATCATGTGCCAAACCAGCAACCATCCCCTCCCCAGCATCATAACTCCATACTAACCTGTGACTGGTGCATCTATGTCCAGCAAATTCTTTTCCTGGCGGAGAATTGAAGCTCCCTCTGTTATTATTCTCAAAGCAACGCTTTCTTCCAGTCTCCCTTCTTTCATAAGGTGTGCCTTTAAGATATCCACACGGGGTTTTCCATCATTATCGAACACTTCCTTAGCTGTGAGCCGGTGACTTGGAGGAAATGGGACAGCTGAGTGGGGAAAAAAAAAATATATATATATCTAAATATCTGGTCACTTTTTACTGTAAAAAGTCTCTGTTACTGATAATGACACATTTCAAAAGACATCTCTGCTGCAAAACAGCGTTGGCACGAATTTTCTACTGCCTCTTTTAATTTGTGGTTTCAGTTGTACACAGATTACCAAAGATACCATTAATGTGCACGTATTCTGCAGGTTACATTATTCATGCATGCAAGAACAACTAATTCGTGCTTATAAAAACTGAGAGGAAGATTTATGCTATATGAACAGGCAGACACATTCAAACAAGTACCCCAAAAGGCATGGGAATACGGGAGAAAGAAAGGAATGGAGTTTTAACTGCTTTAGGAGCACTAAGGGACATTGATATAATGCTGGAAATAAACGAGTAAATAGGAGCGATGAGGAGGGAGAGGATGGGGCCGCAGGGCTGGTCTGTGCTGGCTGCACCCCCAGTGCAACCCCAACGCGCGTGTCCCCTGCGGAGGGCCCCACCGGGAGCTCCGCCACATCCCGAGACACGAAACCCTAACGCCGCGGATCGAGACACCCCTGAGCTTCAGTTCTCTTCACAACCTGCCCACAAATCGCACACACCGACTGAAGTCCAAGGCAAGAACTCCTCACTTGCACTACTGGAAGTAATAGAGCAGATAGCTATTTTTCCACAGATTTGGGGCTTTTTGGCTCAGTTGTTTGTTCTTGCTGCCCCAGCTCCAGCAGTCCACTCACTGATACAGCCTGGTGAGAACCAGTCTTTGCAATACAACGAAGCCCAAGCGCTCTCGGACTTAAACGCGGGACGAAAAGGGGAGGAGGTGACAGTTTACGACATCCCTGATGCCACCAGGATTCTCCTCGAGCAACCACATCTACAGCCAACAATGACGTTAAAATACAGCCCTCAACTCTGGAAATCCCTGCCGTAGATCCCTGACAATCTTCTCAATCAACAAGAACTCCTAGACCGCTTTAAATTAGTTGGTTTCGAATGGTATTTCTACGGTAAGAGGCAGGCTCTTAAAGAGTGAAATCTCATCTTGCTCTTCACAGCTGCTGTGGTTAAGCGTTATGCTACAATGCTCACAAAAATGAGGAGGATATGGATATGTGCTTTGTGAACCTCTCAGATCTACCCATAGAATGTCCTAATTTCTCAAAAGCAAGACATCTACATACTGGAGCTACGAACAATTCATTATAAAACAGAGAAAAGAATAATCATTCTGAGCAATAAGAAGGTGAATGAGAACCCAGCAGTTCTCCAAACCTTTATTATTCTTAAGGAAACAAACAAACAAACCACCACAAAACAGCACAAACAAACACAAGCCCAAAGGCCAGCTAGTCCTAATGATCTTGTATTAAGAAGTAAATTTGTTACTTGTCTCCAATCTGCCCGGCTGGAGAAGCATGTATCATTAGCTACTATTACTTTGAGGTAACTACCATATATGCATGTATACCGAAAGGAGGTTTTTTTACATTTATGAAGATAAAGCAAAACAGACAAGCAAGCAAACAATAGCTACGAAAGGATACCTACTGGTTAAGAGAAAAACATGGCATGCACTGCAGCACTGTAAGAGCTCTGCAGGCAGATTTCTAACAAACACGTACCAGTGGCTAATTAAAGAAAAAGAGATACTGTTCCAATAGCAGATGATTAATTAGCAAAAACATGAGCGACTGAATAAAGCACAAATTGCGTCTACCATTGGGAGGATGTTAATTTTGTATGCACACATACACAGAGCTTCCACAGAAGAACGACGTAAGAAATGGCCATGTTCACGTGGAAGACAGTTAAACATCATTCTTTACTGGTATCACCCACAAATGCCTCGATCAGACAAAATCTTTTTATAAATATAACAAACATTTAATTTCCATTGCTTTAGATATAGCAACGTTACCATCCGAATACACGGGTATCTATCAGCTTCTCCATACCCGCTTTCTTTAAACTTACGTTATTAGTGCTTGCGATAAATAACCCTTTTTTCCCCAGCGGTTTTGCTTTTATCAGAAATAAACCTGGACAGCAAGTGTGTGCACAGCGGGGAATAGCGCGGGGCTGAAAGAGGAGTGTGTACATACCAAGCGTAAAACCTAAAAACTGGATGGGTCACCACCTCCATTTACATTCATTTCTTTGTATTGCCATTAAAAAAATAACCATCCAGCTCCTGACCATGTGAAATAGTACCCTTGTGGTTTGATCATAAAACAGAGACCACGACAAAAAGCGAAGAAACAAAGTTGTTAACCCTTTACCTCGGTCTGTCAGCAGCACCCTCCTGAGATCTGAGAACACAAGAAAATACCCTTCAATCGCTCACTGTTGATTTTTTTCTCTCGTGCTTTCAGGTCTCTTGAGCGTGTTCCAGCAAATGGAGAAAAGATCAACTTGCTATGTTACTGTGCTTGCAGGCTCCTGCAAAACCCATCTTACCCATAACGCAGCTACTGCAAAGGTCAGACGCGTCGTTATGGTTCCTCTCAAATATTAAGCAGCCTCTCCAGAACAAATAAATAAACCATAAAGAGCTGTGCTTAATTAGAGTGGCCCATGTGTGCACACATAAATAAAAGACAAGCATGTGGCAAAGCAAGCATTATTTTGTTTATATATTATTCATTTTAAAATGAAGCAGTACAGTAAATTAATACTCTCGGAGGAGGCTGCCCATAAGAAACACTGGCTTTCGTCAGTATTCAAGTTCCTTGCAAGTTACCTTCCTCTGCAGTGCTTGTCCTGTAATTTCATGTACCTTATGCTGTATGTCTGCATGTAACTATGTTTATAGCACACCATACTTTTATGAAAAATAAATGCTTTTCCCTCCATTTGCAGGGAAAACACACCAGTAACTATCACCTCAATAACCCAATGCATTGTATTTGTCTGATGGCACTTTGCAAATCTGCATTTTTGAGAAACATTTGCACTATAGCAGTAGCTAGAGCATAAGTTATTAAATGGGTCAGCATTTAAACATGCAAAAAAACATCTGCAGGTTTATATATTTACATCTACTTATCCATAATATTCAGATTCAGGAGACATAATATTTTTACCATCTCAGAAAGTCCAACAGAACTGAATTTTCCAAAGCCAGGAACATTGTTAATAGCTAACACTTTCTGCAGGCTGGCTTTGAAAATCTACCCCCAATCTACAATGTGGTTCAACACACGGTATATCCTTGGGCATTCCTGCTGAACAATAACAACACCCATAATGAAGTATTCACTATAAATTCAGAGTTCTACATTTCCAGAATGGCAAGTTATTTAGAGGACAAAGTTTATTTTCAATCTAATAATTTGCACCATAGCATTCATAATGCGCAAGTTTCTTTTGTCCACTTGAATTTTAGACAGGAAAATGTCTCTACCTAGTCAAAAAACCCCAAAAAAATCCAATTGTTTTTTATGACAGCACAAGACTCAAATCAAAATTTTCTCAGTGGAACTAAAAGTGGAAATCATATTCTGATATTTTTTTTTAACAAAACCTATCAGTTTTCATTTTACATTAGCTGTCAATTAGAGTAGGCATGCATGATGTAAAGCCTGCCTGGAAGCTACTCCTGACTCTGAAACATCACTGGAATTAGCTACTCCTTTTTTAAAGATCAAGCTTTCACCTGCCATTTTAAGAAATGATGTATTTGAGGGCTGTTTTTCACTAAATCTCTTCACCAGATGGCAAAAGTGACAGAAATTAAAATCTGGAAAATAAATCTACAATATAAAATAATAAACTATGAGGATTTCTACAGAAATTTAGCATTAATTTTTTCCCCGTGGCCAAGAAGTCCTTGTAGTTTCATCAGAAGTGCTCACAGCTATACTTGTTTAAAGACACATTTAAATCAATGTCACTCAAGAACCAGGTGTGTTGCTTCATGGAAAGCTGAGGATTCCACTGGGTGAGACAGTCAATACTACATAAAGAACCATCAAAAAGAAGCTGCTGTTACATGAAGTCACCTTAGAGCAACAGCACCTGTAAACCAAATGGGGACCAGACAAGTGGGTCATTCCTCAACAAGGCCCACATGTACCCAATTTACAGAGAAAGCAAAGAAAATAGTTCTTTTGGCAATATCTCAGCTATCCTGAGTTGGGAGGGACCCACAAGGATCTGAGTCCAGCTCCTGTCCCTGCACTGACAACCCCACAGGTCACACCGTGTGCCTGAGGCCGTTGTCCAGTCTCTTCTTGAACACTGCCAGGCTGGGGCCGTGACCCCTCCCTGGGGAGCCTGTTCCAGTGCCCAGCACCTCTGGGGGAAGAACCTTTTCTGAATGTACAACTGACCCTGGCACAGCTGCTGCCATTCCCTCGGGTTCTGTTGTTGGTCACTAAAGAGAAGAGTTGGGCACCTACCCCTCCTCAGTAGTTACCCAAGATCACTGACTCCTCTCCATGTAACGTGTTGGAGAGGAGCATCTTTCTTAAAGAACAAGAGGGGGCAATAAACCCCACCACAACAGAGAAGCTTAATTGCTGTTGAGGCCACAGCCGTTTAACAATTCCAGTCCTCGGTATCACCACCAGAAGGTACGGCAGGTTGGCAAGGAAACTACTTCACGGGAGATAGAGATGAGCCTTGTTAGGACAATTTCTTGATATATGAAGGCTTGAAATTAAAAAAATAAAAGAGAAAGTAACAAAAGATGCTTCACCAAATATCCCAGCTCTGATGATTGTTTTCAATATCTTCCAACATTTCAATCGTAAGTGAAGAACAGAATAACAAATACAGAATTGCCTCAGAGAAGCTCACCTAACTTTGGACAGAAGCTACACTAGGAAGGTATTTCTAAAAGGAATGGCTATGTCAGGCACACAGTGTCCCCAGAATAAATAACGTAACGTCCCCAACATATTGCCAAGTTGTTTCCAGATGCTAAGGCACTCAGTGTGGCCTCCTAATCAATACGCTTCACACCTTCACTCCTCACATTAGATGTCTTAAGCCAACCCATTCCAGCACACTGCAAGCAGTCCTCACGTAGCATAAACTCCGTGAGACCTAAGCGGAGCAAATTCTTTACACAGAACACTTTTGCAGGATTTGAGCCTCGATCTTGCCAAGGAAAGAATAAATCTCACCCCCTGTAGCACCTTGCTGCTTCACAAGAGACGGTGCATCCGACTGGCTGCGAATTCGGGACCGCACATGACGCCAGGGCCTGTTTCGTCACCTCTCAACCATGCGGATATATTTTTGACAAGATGCTCCTGTCTCAACTACCTCAACCATTTCAACGAGCATACAGGGACCTTTTTGCAAACAGTTGAGCGGCACAGCAGAGAGGAAGGGCGCTGAACGTCACCATTAACTTGGAACCACAGAACGGGCCTGACATCCTGTCATTTCTGCCAAATGACCCAGCTGAGGGGTGTAGTGGGTTGGCCCTGGCTGGACATCAGGTGCCCAAAAAAGCCCAAAGTCATCCCACTCCTCAGCTGGACCGGGGAGAGAAAATACAACAAAAGGATCAAGATAAGGACAGGGAGATCACTCAGGAATTATTGCCATGGACAACACAGACTCAGCATCTTAAGTCACCATACACACACAATTCCTTTTTTTTTTTTAAAAAAAAAGCACCCACCAATACAGGATTTAATATTCTTTATATTAACGGACAAGAAACCTTAAAAACCCTGAAGAAAAATTTACATAAAGGAGTTCTTCAAAAGGATTAGAGCGGTGACACATTATTCCCACTCTGGGCTCAAATGAAGAGTAATAAACCACACAAAGGCCTGGATAAACACACAGGATTCCCTTGGCGCTTTGATTTCCATCTGGTGTGACACGTACTCATTCCAACCGCTCTGAACACTTCTATAATAAATTAAAGCATTGGTATCAGTAACACACATAAATTCAGATTAGTGTAAGCAGCCAAATCTAACCTTCAATCATAATCAAACAGCAATAAAACTGTTTTTTCAGTTTCTCAAAAAAACCCGAAAAAAAATAGTGACAAAGCTTTTTCAGAAGAACATTTACCTGCAACAGACATCAGAGAGCATACCCTGAGAACCTAGGAACAGGTACAGATTGGAAAGAGTTTTAAACCTGGAAGGAGTTGTCTGAAAGAAAATCTTAATAATTCAAATAAACGGGTCTGTTTGAAATGTAAGATTTAGCGCATGCGCTTATTTACTAACAGCATTCCCAGAGCATCTCTTGGCCAACTACTGGAACAAGCAAACAAATCCTACCAGTCTTACAGAGCACAAAGCAAAACGCACCCCTCCAAAATATTACAAAAATATACCCTTTCCCTGTGTTTGAGATCATACACAAGCATCTTTGACATTTATTATCCCCTCCTGTGCACAGTTCATGGATAAAAAACCCTACAAAATAAAAAGGAAAAATTCAGTTTTACAGGAAACTTTCCCAGTTAGGACCAACACATACAGTTAAACTGGAAAATGTGATCGTAGCTTCCTGGCCTCACCAGCAAAGTTTGTTTTTCTACTTTGTGTGTTACACCCAAGTTTTTCCATAGGCCTCCAACTGCATACTGTTGAGTTTTGTTTTTATTAGCTTTTGGAACAGAGAACAATAATTATCCAGAGTTTAAATTCCTTTATAGGAACAACTCATTTGGAGAAAACAAAGTCAGGGGGAAAAAAAACCCTGTAACAATGGAAAATACCAAAGGTCTTCCAAGACTTAGATAAGAAATCAGACACGCTCCTCCATCCCCCAAAATACTTGAGTGGTGGATAACAGTGAAGTCTTACCATAGAAAAGACATTGTTCCTAACTGGAAACAATTAGGAAGTGATCACACGCGAAATTATTTCAGTCTATTGGGACAAAATAATTGATTCTAGGACCTGTCAATACAGATTTACGGCACCATTTTCTTCTTTCTGGCTCGACCTAATCAGCCAGCTGACACTACCGAATTTCAGCCTCTTTATCTGGCAAAGTACAAAAGGTAAACGTACAAAACGTACAAAAGTGCCTACAAAGGGCACTGCAGACAATTCCTCACCTACAAACTGAAGTCTCAGCTTGAGACCTCTCATGCCTTTCAAGCATAATAAGGTATCGGTACCAAGTTTGGTCCGAAGTCAGCTTAGCTTTAAGGTCTAACTCAAAGTCTCCAGTGGGATGTGAAAGGGCAGAAAAGCAAACATCCTTTCCAAAGCTGCTCCATCAGGGAAAGCCTTAAATACAATGAATATTTAGCTTCTGAAGGTTGACCACCGTGCACAGTCTGCCATTAGTCACACAAATTTGATAAAACCAGCCCTAGAAGGAGAGATGAGGAAATGCAGGTAAAGCAACCTTTATTTGCAGATATTCTGGATTTTAAACGCTGCTTAAATGTTACATGACAGAAGTTGTTGTGATTAAATGTCAGCCTGCAGAAGGAGCTTCCTGGAACAAGAAACACCAGCTGACCTCTGGCTGCTTCAATAATGTCAAGAAGCCACTCACCAGGCAGAGGACACGGAAATTCCTGCTAGCATTATCAAGTAATCCTTTGGAAAGAAAAAAAAAGAAGAAAGTATCTTATATTTCAAATTTCGGATATCTGGGCATCTAGCAATTGATACCTCGCCCAAAGAGCCTGCAGCACACAGGACAGAGACGAGGAGACAGGGACAATAACAGAGCTCCGTACCTCACCACCTGCATCTGCCAGGCTCTAAGCTGCTCATGCTGACCAAAGGACTTGCAAGTAGCATCTTTGCATGGCGTAAGTTTTATTAATTTATTTTTTTTTTTAATACAAACCTTGGGGAAAACAAACAAACAAAAAACCCAAACACCACGCTGAAGCCAATAAGCATCAGGATGCGACGAACATTTAAAACTTTGCTTTCTGAACTATTCCATGCGAACTAAATCAAAAACTCGTGCTGATCTGTAAATGTTAAAGCTGGTTTATTATTTTGCTGGTCATGAGACGGGCAGAAAGAAGCAGATCCATACCAGCACTTCATAAATCAGTCAGGCAGGGCCAAAGCTGTATAAATTAAGGAGTAAAGCCTTACAAATATAAATATGTACATGAACTAAGTGTAGCAGGAGCCAAATTCACCTTAAAAAGTAGTCGAAAACAGTTCATTTTTTTTTTTGGAGGGGGGGCTGTTGGTTGGGTTTTTTTTATTTTATTCCTAAATGGCTTTCCTTGTTTTAGCACCATTTTTGCATTTGACGTAAGTTTTAAATCAGCATACTTGTGCACAAGTGAACCTATACTGACTTGTACTGGTTTATGCTGTATGAGGAACTGGCCAAGCTCGACACACATTAATGCAAAAAACACCATTTCAGGATCATATCTAAACCGAATTCTGCTCGTTCATCCATAATCAATATAGAAGCAGCACAGGATAGGCATAAAAAAAATGCACCTGATCATACAAGAAAACTAATTTGTGCCAGGTTACATCTATTACTGGATCCAACAACAGCCCTTTCTTGTTCACAGGTCAGGTCATATACCTGGAAAAACAGCAACATAAAAAGCTACTAGCCATTTGAAACCAAACCAAACCAAACCAAACACACCACACAAACACCAGAGTCTTTACTAAATACCCAAAGACTATTTAAATTACTGATTCCTTGCGTCTTGCCTGATATCAGAGATACCGCTTGCCAGTTGAAACTAATGCAAACCAAGAACATTTAACAGGGAAATTCGGTATGAACCGCTTCTCAACGACGACTTGTTCTTTTTCCAACACACTCAAAGAACTAATTTTCTTGTGATGCTATTACAGCTCACATAGATCAATGCTAAAGATGATGGACCACATTCACCACCGCGCTGTGCCGCTGTAATGCCATTAAACAAATGTTCTTTCTAATCCAGCATTAACAGATCACACTGTGAGCTTTGAAATGGGGTTCAGCCTGCTCTCCACGTCTAAATAAAACTTACTAAGCTAAACCCAGTGACACTGGCATTAATCTGAAATAACGTGGCTGTGAACCAGCCCCGGTATTTCTATTCGCTTTTCATGGCTCGTCTCTACCATGGAGTGTCCGCATGGAAATTCTGCCCTGGACTCATCTCCAAAGCATATTTATTTCCATCAAGTAATGTGCACTGCGGTAGAATGTTGTTTTCCTTTAAAAATAACTCATGCAGGATTGTAAAATAAAAAAATAAAAGGAAAGGTTTTGTTGATTGGACCGTTATGTACTTTAATAGGCTTTTTTTTTTTTCCTTAACTGTTCTGGGTTTTATCTGGGTATACGTGGCAGTAACAGAGTTTCAAAGCCCTCAGCATAAGCTTCTAGTCCTGTATTTAAAAGGCCATTTAATCCAAATCCTCCTTTTATTTATTAAAGATGCTTTTATATTTTTTGTAAACCGTATCTTCCCTCAGATCTCAACTGCTGCGTAATAAACGTGTTGGATAAAAATAAAACTGTCTAAACTTATCATTTTGCTGATACTCTCTGAAACATCCTGTTCCTAAGCAGAACATTGGCGTTTTAAAAAAAGCAGCTTTATGAGGCTGTGAGAGAATCAGCAACCTGTGCTTTAATCCCAGGTCTGTCGTGTGCCATTTAATCTCCGCTTGCCAATGGCTACAGCCACAGAGACCCCATCGCTGGGTGCTCGGTTCTGTCACCCACTGGTGACACCCTTTGCCAAAAAGCCAGCAAAAAAGCACAGTTACACCAGAGAGAAACCAAGAAGAGAAGGCTCTTCCATCTGCTAACGGGTATACGTGATTATTTCAAACCAAGACTTTAGCTCAATACCATCTCTTCTTCTCTTGGTGAACATCTCAGCTATAGACCTGTTTGACTCAAAAGACCTGGGTAAGACAGGAGAGGAACCGTGATGCTGCAGCCTAGGCAGATGCAAACACCAGGGAAACCGAGCTCATGCATTCTGCTCCAAAAACCACTTACACACTTGACATTCGCTGGTCAGTGGGCATATAAAATAACCTCATCTGTCGTAGCGTTGGCAGTTTTGATGGCAGCATTCCTCTCCTGCACGAGCAACTTTTCCCTGCTCCTACAGAGTCTGAATTTTTTTTATGCTAAGCAGTTAAGTTTTCAAGAGAAGATGAAGAAATCGTCTTTTTCTCCAGGAAGAAGGAATAGAGCGTTAGTCCACGGTCCTGGGTTCGACCGGGATAGAGTGAATTTTCACTGGAAGCTGGGAGGGGACGTAGCCATGACAGCCACCCCAAACCAGCCAACGGGATATTCCATACCATATGACGAGGTTCTTATAGACACAGTTTAGTGCTGGAGTTCAGTTAGGTTGTGGTTGAACTCGATGATCCTGAGGGTCTCTTCCAACCAAAATGATTCTGTGATTCTACATCACACTCTGTACATAACTGAGGGAGCTGCCTGAGGGAAGGAATTGCTGCTCAGGAGCAAGCTGGGCATCAGTTTTCCAGGATGGCGAGCATCTGCATTGTGTATCCCTCGCTTGGTATATTCTTTTATTCTTATTATTGTTGTTATTTCTTCCTTTTCTGTTCTGTTGAACTGTTTTTATCCCAACTCACAAGTTGTACTTTTTTTTTCCCCGATTCTCCTCCCCATCCCACTGCAGGGAAGAAGCAGCTGCATGGCCTTAGTTGCCAGCTGGGGCCAAACCGCAACATGCACCTTCCCAGAAGGTGAGAAATTTTACTCCTCCTTGAACTCAAAAGTTTGAATGAGCCCGGGATGCAGGTGTGCCTACAAGATTAAGAGGGGAGAAGAATGAAGGGACTACTGAGCAACTTATTGCTGCAGCATGACAGGAGTGCAGTGTGCATACATTTATTTAAGTTATTGTTAATAATGAATGTTAGGAAAAATAAAATTAAGAGGTTTTGCACATAAGGAACAGTAAAAAGCAAAAGTGGCAAACAGGACTCAAGTGCTCTAGCAAAGATCTCAAGTCAGGTAAGACTTCTGCGTATACATGAAAGCAAGCACCATTAGCCAGAGAAGCCACAGATGCTATTTCTCACAGAAATACTAAACTAGACCTATTCACCAACCGATGACAAATGTTAAAACTAGCCTATACATTTTCAGTGGTTCTTCATCTCTCAAGACCATTCACTCACTGTATTACCAAGAGATGAGCCTCTCTGTAAGGTCCATGAGATTCTTTTTAATTGAATTATCTTAGCAAGAAACAGGAGTTTATCTATCTGAAATATCATTATACTGACATTACTGATCTAACTAATATAGCTGGCCTACTACATTATTACATTCGTGAAGCACAGCAGCATAAGGCTGAGCAGGACCTACAGAAGCAACCTAGAACCACAACCTAGCACCAAGAAGCCACCCAGCACATACAATCCACGAACGGACCAGCGGGTTTTTCTGTTTTGTTAGATGCATTACTTCATTGCTGCGAACCCTCTCGACTCAAAGAAAACAACTCTGACTTAAGCAGAACACGGGATCACTAGTGCTTTTATTCAAATACCAAGGGGCCAGTTCCTGCTGCTTGTAAATGAAAGAAGCACCTTTCCAAGGCTGCGGTTACTCCTCACACTGAACAACGGGTTTGCGTTAAGCATACAATAAGGACGCAGATAAAAGATACTTCACAACTCAAACGAGGGAGGACAAGGCGGCACGAGGCCAGAGAATTCACTGGTTCTTGCTTCATATGGATGTCCCCACCAGAGCAAGACAGGCAGCAGGAAGGTCAGAGACGCTCAGGGGGGAAAGAAAACTTCCCAGCCTGGACAAGCAGTGGGAAAACAAGGCGGGGGGAGTAGGAAAAAGAGCTTGGGTGCTCAACACCTCCTGAAACAAATCTGTAATCACACACAGAGACTTTCTCCTGCTTGATTCAACTCTTCTACATTTGCATGTACGCGCGCAGTTTTAATAAAGCCTTGGGAAACGATAATCAACACAAGTACCCCTCGCACTTTTTATTTCTCTTACACAAACCAATCTCTAAGACCTCTGGTGTGCAGCTGGCCTCTGAAATCTAATGGAGTAAAAATACCAATGTAAAACCTGGTAATTCCCGAGGCATCCAAAAATTTAGAAATACTTAGGTTTTGGAATTGTTGTAAGCTCGACCTGTGATTTGATAACACGCATGAAGCAAAATCTCTGAGGTGATGCTGTGCACTGGCTGATGCCCTGATGCAACCCCAACGAGGCCGGGTGAAAACATCACAGAAGGAGCAAAATATTTGCTACATCTCTCAGCTGAACCTCCAGCGGGGATTCTGCAGATGCTTGGTATTTACTCGCAAGAAGAGCACTTCAAACCACCTCTGTCAAGGTTTGCTACGGCTCCCTCCTTGGTAAGAGGATTAACGCCTTTGCAAAGTGATTCCGTTGTTCAGAGCAAGGGCAAAGCTCGCCTAGTTTCAACCATATGCGAGAATGACATTAAAAAAAAGGGTACATAATATCATTAACTGGAAGATGGAGTCGAAACATCCACCTCACTGACGTGAAGATTTGCACAGCCAGTACCTCATCACCACTTCTCTGAATACGCTGTGACCAAGGCAACAGTTACTCCGGGGAACAGCGCAACAAAAGGTTTCACCTTTAAAACGTACAGAGCTATCTCAAATGAAGAATGTGCCCTCCACATTTTCAAAATCAAGAGGGTTTTTTGTTTTTTGGGGTTTTTTTTAATAACTTCAGCTTTGCACAAATAAAAAGAATTGAAAAAAAACACATGATCATGCTTCCTGATGTGATTTTTTAACTTCTGTTACCCTGCACCATCTTCAGCAAACGCAGAAGCACCTGTAAGGTGGACAAAGATTGCACACGGGCCTGAAGTATTTATAATACCTATCTGTCCACAATTATCCTAAACAAAACACTCTGATATGTTTTGTATTTAATAGACAATCTATTGAGGAAATAATGCACACCATAGTGGTATCACAGCATACTCTCGATACCCTTGTTAGACACTCCTACATGTTCGACACTAAAGGAGTGAATTATGATTACAGAAATTGTAATTAATTTATATGCCTCCATGCTTGTTTTCGCATGTATGTTCCTGTGCACAGGTAAAACCTACAGAGGTGACAGATTTTATCTATCAAAGCTATAGAGAACTAGAAAGAAGCACCAAACGCTGTACCAGCTTTTATTTCCTCCACACAAAAACCCCACATCACGCACAGCCGAGAAATTAAAAATGCACCTCTAGGTTTGCTGACAGATAACAAACAGCCCGTCGTGCAGATGTGAACCATCGGTCACTTCTGAGAATGCTGCCCTAGGAAATTCAACCAGTGTTGTAAAAGTTTGAGGAGAATGTATGTCTTGAAGTCTCACCACCTCAGATGAGAGATTCCAGCTGAATCCAAAGGGTAATGGACACTAAGCCACGTGCTCCCGAAAGCCTCAAGGATCGTATCCAGCAAACACACTGAATACCTGCAGGGCTCCTCAACTATACTTACTCGATCAATACAAATTCAAGCACAAACCCCCAAAAGCACATTACCACCAGAAATATCGATTCCATTTGAACAAGTTTTTGAGGGAATGGGTAAAAAGAAACACATCCTGGGGCTCTGAGTACCCCAGGCAATTTGGATCCTTCAGATCCTTGTAAAAGAACGTGTATTTTACCCAAAGAGCAGGCCGAAAGATACTCCTTAGTACAGGCTACCTTCATTTTGACCCAAAGCACCACAGCAGGGGTGTCAAACTCATCTTCACTGGCCACATCAGCCTCGTGGTTGCTTGCAAAGGGCCGAATGTAATTTCAGGACTGTGTAAAGGTAACTACTTCTACATTCCTTCTACTACTTCTACATATGCACTACAGCAACCTCTCCTCTGTTCAAAGGCACCTTCAGCCAAGCCATTATCCCTAGGAGCAATATTGCTCTGAGAGGAGAACACGAGAGAGTCTCCTACGTTCTATGGGCAGCCACTGGGTAGCTCCAGGTTTGAAGTATTAAAGTACCTATTTTTTATCAGCACAAAACTCCAGGGAGAAGGTGAGCCTTTCAAAAGCCCTCCCCATTTCACAAAAAGTGCCTGTACAAACAAATTAAACCCGGTCAGACATTGCAACTAAGCGCTCAACTGAGGGATAGATCCTTGTCTCCTCCTTACCCTAAGGTGCACTATTTGATCAGGTTTTAAACTCTTGCCCTGTTACAAAAATCTCCAAAACGCAATCAGAAAGGTACAAAATACTTTTGTTTCCAACTTACTAAACTATTTTCTTAAATAAGTTTTCCAGCACAGAACAAATTAGGGAGATGATGGCAGTTCCCAGCCTTCCTATTCCGCCAACTGTTCCTCTGGAATGCTGCTAGAGAGCAGAAACAATATTTAAACTTGCTTCTGCACTTCTTTACAGTCTTTTCATACTAAACAGAGTGGAATAGCTGCTTTTCCTGACTTAACTACAGCTTTTCCAGAACGGCCTAGAGTATTTCCTCGTAAATGCAACTGAGACGCATTATTAATACATTGCATGCACATCAGCAAAAAGATAAAACATTCCAAATTCTAAATAAACGTATAAATAGAGTCAATAGAGATCAATAACCACCTCTGCATTAGGAATAACTCTGTTTTTTCCCCTAGAGCATGTTATGACTGGAGACACAAACGCATTTTTCTATCCTTATTAAAACAAGCCCCTTGTAGGCTGTATCGTAGATGTCAGAACAACAAAAAAACAAAGGCTCTATTTCAGACCAGAATACTTACACAGTCCATTATTCCGGTTCTACTTCTGACAGGGAGGAAAGCACTCTTTTTTACCATTCACTTCACACTTTTCCACTAGCACGTATCTAAAAAGACTGCAGAATCTGCCTCCTCAAAGGCTAAAACATACTCCAAGTATTATTAGCCATGTCAATTGTACTTTACCATAAAATAAAGCTGTATTTTTCACTACGCTTATACTGTATTGCTTGAGACTTACTTAACAGAACTAATAATTCCTGCCATCCAACATGTGCAAAATCTCAACGGGAGCAGAGGCCTCAGTGATTTGCATCTAATCTGGTTTTGAAAACATGTCACTGTGTATCTACTGAACACTGCAGTCTAATTTACGTGGGTTTATTACAACGCAATAAGCTACTGTGGTAGCAGGGCAGGGAGTTACGACTCTCAAAAATCCACCTCGCACTCCCAGTGTAACTAGTTCTGTGCATTCTACCACCCATTCATGGCCAGGTAATCTGTTAGTTCATTGGGGNAAGGTGAGCCTTTCAAAAGCCCTCCCCATTTCACAAAAAGTGCCTGTACAAACAAATTAAACCCGGTCAGACATTGCAACTAAGCGCTCAACTGAGGGATAGATCCTTGTCTCCTCCTTACCCTAAGGTGCACTATTTGATCAGGTTTTAAACTCTTGCCCTGTTACAAAAATCTCCAAAACGCAATCAGAAAGGTACAAAATACTTTTGTTTCCAACTTACTAAACTATTTTCTTAAATAAGTTTTCCAGCACAGAACAAATTAGGGAGATGATGGCAGTTCCCAGCCTTCCTATTCCGCCAACTGTTCCTCTGGAATGCTGCTAGAGAGCAGAAACAATATTTAAACTTGCTTCTGCACTTCTTTACAGTCTTTTCATACTAAACAGAGTGGAATAGCTGCTTTTCCTGACTTAACTACAGCNTTTGGTTTTTTTTTTTTTGGTTTGTTTCCCCCTATTTTTGAGAAACGTTTCCATGAATCAGTCCATCTTGGAATACATAAGTATGGCAATTCAGTCTGGTGTATATGCAAAGCTCCAAGAGAGTTTGGGGTTTTGCTCTTCATTTCAGCAGGGCTGATCTCCTTCTATCACAGTAAGGAGGTTTTTGTGAACGCACACTCATTTATTTTTGGTTTACTTTACCAGAGGCCTTCCAAGACCTGTGAGTGCCCCTTGGCACAGAAGCCTATGGTGTAGGCCTCACAAATTCCTGACCAGAACTGGTAGGCTTCAGCTTCTTGAACCATTTTCCAAATAATTTTACCGAATGCTTGAATTAACAGGGGGTTGTGCCATGCAGCCATGGACTGTCCTTCTGTCTCTTCTTAGGGTATGAAGTGAAACTCCACAATTATCTACTGTATTACTTCTCTGTTAGCGCCTGCAGAAGTAATGCACAGCAGCAGCAGTAACACACAGACTGTGGAAAGAGTATCTTTCACCTCACAGCTGGAAAGTTCTTATAGATTTCATTTAAACTACAAAATAGTAGATTTAATTACAGTAATTATTTGCTTAAAAGTTTCCTCCTTCCCCTATTTCCTTCAAACTTTGTTAATCTCTGACTGCTCAGCTCATAAACCATATCTGATCTTTTCTAACAGACATTTTGTTTTCCTGAATACCTTTAAAGAACAGTCTCTAACAAAATCATCACCATTTTGTTGGACAAGACAAATACAACTTCATTTTTCTAACAAAAAGGATGGTGAAGGATAGGAAGGAAATCTGCTCTATTGAAGATGGGGTAGTATATCTGGTGGTGTCTTCTGGAGAAAAATGCAGAACGTCCTACAATGATTTAGAAAAATTGGTTAAAAAGCACTTAGACCAAGAAGAGGTTGATTTTCCCTCTATTTAAAAAGAAACAATGGGGACACACAGGTGAGGCAGAAAGAGTTACCTTTTCTATTCTTGCCACTATCAAAGTAGTTGTAATGACTGGGATGGTACCTGGTAAGGAACTTCTGTTATAGAACCAGCACCTCGATGAGCCTTCCAGCAAATTACTGTCTGTGAAATAAGCAACAAAACCAATCCCAACTTTTCTTGTGTTGTCCTCACACAGCCGTGCCAAGTTACTTCCATAAATGGACAAAAAGGGACTTTAAAAAAAAAAAAATCTAGGACACATCAGATATTGAATGAACGATTGGCCACCTCGTGGCCAGCAATAACTTGCTTGGGTTACTAATTCAGCATTCACACTGTAAGACTGAGAATAATGCAACAACTACATTTTAGATGCTCATTTAACTGGCTGCTCCATCAGGTCTGAGTCCACAAATGGCTTACTTTGCAGCATAATTCACATTACAAATGAGATCCGCTGACCTTTTAGAGGGAACAGGGAAAAAAAAAGAGCAAACCAAAGTCTGGTTTAACTACAAGGACAACTTTCTGAAGCACAAGTTGAGGCATTTTCAATTATCTTTTATCAAATACTCAGTGAAACAGAGGAGATTACATTAAGTGCACTTCAACTGAATCATTTTCTGCAGAATGAAGCAGTCTCAAATTGCTCAGCAACTCGATAAAGCGTAGAAAATCCTGCCCTTCTGTCATGAAAGTAAGAGGCAAATATAAATGTATTATATATTACATTCATATGACAAAGGCTTTTCTAAGATTAATATTATCTTAGCATTAAGAACATAAAGATACTAATGTTTACTAAGTAGGATTTAGCACACAAGAAACAAAATCCTTTGTGCTTAATTTCTTGAACGTGTATTAACAAAGTCCAAGACCGCCCCTGGGAATTTCCCAAAGCAGCAGAGAATCCATCCCTTATCCAGATGCAGGCAAGTCAACAAGCTCAAACTCACATTTCTCAAGTTTTATCATTGTTGATCATGTTGCTGTCAGAGAATAATTTTCACATTTTTCTTTGTTTAAAGATCAGACTAACAATAACCTCAAGGGTTGCTGGACTAATTGCACCGTCATCCAAAAAGCTGTAATGCGTGTCTAAAAGATTTGCCCCAAACTATCCTTTGCTCTCCTGTTGCAGTTTCCATCCTCCATCATGCTAGTTCACTATAGCATGTCAGAATTAAACCTTACAAGACAAATAATCAAATTAGCTTTTAGTGATACTTTTGACTCCTGCATTGCTGCTGTTTTCTACCTGAGGCACCACCACACAACGCACTTTGGCAAAACTCGCATCAGCTTTTTCAGCCCCCTGCTTTGATGTTACCTTTTACAGACCTAATCTTATAAAAAAAGCCTCTCAACCTGAAAACCAAGAGACACAGCTGCATGAGGCCAGTTATCACACTTTTAAGGCCTTCGAGTTCCGACTCAAACCTGTTTTACGGTTGCGCCCTAAGGGATGCATTAAAGAATCACAGTACATGGATATCCAGTCTTTTTTCATTATCTGAAGATCTTAAAACCCATGTCACTGTCCTAATCACTTAAAGATATTTAAATATTAAAATGAATACTTAACGGCAAATTCAAAAGGATAAATTCTACATTTAAAGCTTTACGGTCAAACTTAATAGCTTCTGATTGAACTCCTTCGGGGGAGGAAAAAAGAAGTCCTACTTACTAAATTCTCAGTCTTACAAAAACGCTATTTCGAAGTTACTCAAACCCTACGTTTACACTTTGTATGTTGGTGGTATCACTGTCAGAATCTACCCTGCCTATAGTCAGGGGCAGATATGCAGGGAGATCTGTTAAATGGAATCACAAACTTAATCAGTGATCGTCACTTGAATTAGCAACCTCAGCTGACAGGACAAACAAAACAGCGCTGAATTTATGGTTTCAGTATTTCTCTCTTCTGCAGGCAGCCAAAATGATCTGACACATTTACGCACATCAACTTTAGCAGCAGATGTCAAGCAAGTTAAGTTGTTTGTCTGTTTTTCCAAACGGAATACCAGAACATTTCCTGGCTAGAAACTACGTATGAAGCCATGTTTTCAAGAGCAAAAAAAAGAAGAAATTGTTTGGCCTAATCCATCAGGCAAGGAGAAATTGTTGTTTCTCACAGCAAACACAAGGAAGGGCATAATGAATGAGTTTTCTGAGGTTCAGAGAGTCCCAGAGAACGGAAAGAAAAAAAAATAATGCATATCCATCTTTTTCATTCGAGGGATTGTGCTTTATTTTATAATGCCACAACATAGATAAAACATACCCTGCAATACTGCAAACCAGAACTGAGCTGGTTTCCACAACACTCTCTCTTCTGTCAAAGTTCACCCTGGAATTTCTGGGATGCACACTGGACTGCATCCAGATTTGCATCTGCACCCAGAGTTGCATCCGTTTGCATCCAGAGTTGCATCCATCTTCTCCATGGGATGAACATACTGCAATCGCAACTCCAGCAACGCTCACATACACAGCAACCTCAAAACAAGTTAGATTCAGCTGATTTGTGTTTGCGTTACAGACGTTTCAGTGCAAAAGGCCTGCTTCCCAGCGCACCGGGCAGGCTCGCTCTTTTCCAGAACTGGAAATAACCCTTGGACATCTGGCCGATCGCATTAGCCCAGCACTCCTAGGTTTGCTACGCAAGTCAGGCGACATTCACCCTCAGAGACTCCACCAGGAAAAATCCTAACAATTCTTCCTCCCAATAGATATGGATTTCTAATTAGAATAATTCTCTTCCTCTCAGGAACAAGAATTTGTAACATCGCAAGTCAGTCTGCAGGGGTTTTAGCTGTCATAGTATGGGGACATCTGGGGTTTGGGGTAGAGTTTGCTTTGGTCTGTTTCAGGGGTTTTTTGTTGGTTTGTTGGGTTTTTTTTGGTTGGTTGGAGGTTTGTGGGGTTTGTTTGTTTGTTTGTTTGGTCGGAGTTTTGTTATCTGTTAGCCCAAAAAACCCCCACAGATATCTAACATTCGTTATGTTTATGTAAACAAGCATCACAACCATAACACAACCAACCTTTTTGTTAGATTAGGATTAACTCCCACTTTTAAAACTAGAGGAACGGAAACACCTGGAGCTGAGGAATTTTCTGAGCCAAACATGGGTTTGGTACTTGCTCTCAATTAACTTCTACCTCTCAAATTTGTCATGAACTTTTCGAATTCTTGCAAACTTTCACCATAGCTTACCACAGCATTCAGAACAGCTCGTGAAGACAGTGCTATAGTTTAACTGCACCGCGTGGTAGTCCAGAACTGCTCCAGACATTCCAGATGTAGGCACACCGTTGTACAACCATGCCTTAGGACTTGTTCTTCGCCTTTCTCCTAGTAACGCCTCCCATTCGATTTGCCGTGATGTTACTCAGCCCTACCGAGCATCAAGCTCCTGCCTTCCTAGAGTTTCACCCATGGGAAGATGATCCTGGAGTGACAACTAAATGACAAGAGCCAGGTCAGAGCCTCGCACGGTACAGCTGTCATTTTCTCATGTTTCCCATTCCCATGTGCACACTCACATTCCTCTGCCTTGAACTCCAATTTTGTGGCTTCGTTAAGCAGGATTGTAAGGTAGTCGCACAGTTCTTCAGAGCTGGCCTGTAACTACCCTGAATAAATCAGTGCTTCATTACCTCACTGTTCACCTCCTCTCCTAGATCATTTATACAGCCAACACAACAGGGAGCAGAAACCTCACCTTATTTTTCCAATACTTTTTACAAGGTTTCCAGCTTTCCACAGTTGATACTGCCTATTCCAAAGTGTATCTATACTTGGAAGTTACCATTTGATTTGACATTTAGGGCTACAGAACACAGTGCTTTTCTGCGGGAGGCGGGGAGGAGGGGAAACCACACCACACTGTCTTACTCATACTCTTCATTTTTGGCAGTCTCTCTCAGAAACACTTTATCTCATCACGGAGATCATTATCCTGAGATGCTGCAGCCTGCGTGCAGCAATGAGCTATGTGCCATTATGGCCCTCGCAGTCACAGACCCGACTCCAGTTCCACGCTGTTACAACACATCGCACTCGGTCCTTATTTTATTGCTCTTGACTCCATTAGGAATGACAGCTTGATCTATTATCAGGAACTTGGCTCAAAGGGAATGCAAAATAAGGAGCTCCAACTTCAGGATAAGTACTGAGCCATGCTACTTGGAAAACTAGAGCATGATTATTTAAATGGCATTTATATGCAAGAAAAAGCTTTTTCCATGGAGATCTTCCATTCCATTTCATAAAATTTCAAGAGTACTAGCTACTGCAGTCTCCCTGCAGAATGAACTAACAATTCAGTGGGCCTCCTGCCCCGGTGACCTCTAAAGGACGGGGACTTATTTTTAAAAGAGTTCACAAAACACAGATTGGCAAACCTGGTGAGACGTCACACATTTGAGCAAAGTAGTACCTAACAGGAAAGAGGGAAAGCCATCAAACAAGTTGGGTGCTTAGACTTGAAAAGAAGCCTGACTTAGCAGCTTATGCCTAACAAGGAGACTGTGCAGGGCTCACAATTAAATTACTGAAGATTAATAAAGGAGAAACGTCTAATAAACTTGACGTACATGGCTGAAGCTTAGATTAATGTCTAAGACCTAACAGATGAAAGACAAAATCAACAGCCACGCAAGTCAGTAATAAAACTTCCACTCAGTATATCTTGGTTTCATGCAATATACACAGTAAAAGATAATGATGGATTTTTCCTCTGCGTCCAAGTTTCAGCAGCTGATAGTTTTTCAATGTCATAAAGAACAGATACAAACAAAAATCTGGATGCAAGGATTATAAAGCTTATAGGAAAAAAAGAAAAAAGAAAAAACACTTAAGGCAGTTATTTCTCCTATACAGTAAAGAATCTTAACTGCTCCTGCTGCTAGTATGTTGCCCTAGTCTCCAACACTCCAACATTAGATGTTATCAAACATTTCAGAAGAAAATATGAGAGGCCGGCACTGCAAGGCTACAATACAGAGACGGTATTATGAACAGAAACCCAAGGTCCTGCATTGCAGCCTGTTCCCATCTCCTAGATGTGCTGAGCAGCGGTGAGGTTCACCCCAGCCCTCTAATTACAGAACTGGTGCCCTACCTCGGTGTGCCTCAGTGCTCTTTCTGTTCAGACTCCTACTCACAACCATTTCAGAGGCGTGTACAGAACATCTGGCTGCCAAAATATTTATTTCAATGACTTTTCAACCCATTAAAACACGTTCCTCACGTTATCGTTAATAACCTCATCACACTTTTACAGTCTTTCACTGGTAGTGCACTCTCCTAGGTAATGTATTATACTTTCAGCACGTCAGTATGAGAAAGGGAGAAGAAATTATCTGAGAATTGTATGCAGGTGGCACGAAGGGCACGAGCAGCGCTGGGTAAATGAAGCTTGGCTTCTCAGAGGTGCGATGCCCACACGGTTCTCCCCGTTCCCTCCGTCAGCACACAGGTTCCCATGGTCTGTTAGCCTGCACCGTCTCGTTGCTTTAGTCCGGCAGGGAGGGGAACATCAGCAAAGGGGAACTGCAGGGGAGGATGCACTGAGGTCAAACGGGAGGGAAGACGAAACCAGAAGAGGCAGCAGCCTGTGCTCCAGAGTCCCCCGTCACTCCAAATACAGTCGGTGCAGAAAATCCAGTGCAGCAGCACGAACTGACAAATGTGACTGAACAACTAAAGCAGAAACAGTCTTACATCCACTTTTAATCTTGGTCTTTTTACCGTTTTCATTAATCCTGTATTGTTTTCCATTTATATCGTTAGATTCTCACACACAGGAGGCGTGTTGAAGCTGAGGACTGTGTCCAGTCGGGTTTTGAGCATCTCCAAAGACGGGGACTCCACAACCACTCCGGACAACCTGTGCCAGTGTTTGACAACCCTCACAGCAAAAGAGTTTCTTCTCACATTTAATCAGTGGGCAGAGCCGGGCCCTGTTGTTGTTATTGCCGCCCATAAGGTATTTATACACACTGGCAAGAGCCCCCCCGAGCCTTCTCATCTCCAGGCTGAAAACTACATCACCAACTGGCCAACATCACCAATTAGGATGGCAAATGAACCAAGCTTTCAACTTGAAAGTTAGTGTAATTGGTCAAAAGGTTAAAAGAAAAAAAAAAGGCACGGAAAACTGAGTTACAAACGTGGATTTAATTTTGAGTTATCTGTGCTCTGGCTAACCAAAACTCAACTATCCCAACTCATATTGTGACACACAGAAATGCTGGTATTCTGCCACGGAGAACCGCTCGCCAAAGGAAACTGGCAACAAAGAACATTTATATTTTTTTAATAAAAAGAAGAATAGCTACAAGAAGAAAGTCAAATGTGAAAAACGGTTCCTTCCTTACTCAAGACACGGAACTCAACGGCACTGAAACAGGAGCCAAAATTCAGAGGCAAAGGGAAAGTGTAGCACAAAGGACTTGAAAAACCAGGAGGCCAGGGCAGATGAAAAAGCAGCTCTTAGTGGAGACTGCAGTTGTGATCATACGACTGACAGTGGTACCGTAATATACATTTAAACAGCAGCTGAACAGGTATTCACACTTCAGGAACACCTTGTCTGTAAGCTCTGGTCTTCGGTACTGACTTTATGTCACCTGCTTTGCGACAAGCCTGTGTCCCACTGCCCTCACTAACAACGCAGAACCAGCAGCTGAAACCTACAGGAGTAGGTGCTGGATTCTCTTCTGACTCATGCACCATTAAAAGAGCTCTTTAATTGCAGAACTTCTACAAAACTCTACTAAAAATACATATTACATGTATATTTTTCATGCTCCAGGCTATGACTGAAAAGCTGGCAATTAAAAGCTGAGACAAAACAAAATTCTTATTTTTACCTGCAGACTAAGCAAGCTTGTTCAGGAGAGTCTCTTAAAAGAAAGCATAACCCAATTATGATCAATCATGCTTTAAAAAACATCTGTTGCAAATAAAGTTTCTTGATGTGAGTTAGGAAAAAAAAGAAATCTCACCTCTAAGCATCAAAAATTTTCTTGTGTCACAAAAAGTATTACTTAAAATCACTCAAGGCTAAACGCATATAAAGAATCAGTCTCCCAGTTGTCATTGTCACACAGCACATAGTTAAAACATTAAATAACACACACACACATTAATTTAACAATAAACCTAGAACTGCTTTGTCCTCATGATATATTAGACCACACCAAACAATCTTAACAGAAGCAGGAAAAGCAATACAGGTTGTACAATGCCTCAGACACACGGTATGAATTTTGGGGTTGTCAATGCGGGGACAGGAGCTGGACTCAATGATCCTTGTGGGTCCCTTCCAACTCAGGACATTCTATGAATACCAACACCTCTTGAAAATAAAAAAGAAAACAAACCCAAACACACACACAACCACCACACCTAATCTCTTAGAAACTGGAACAAAACATACTGAAAGAGATTATCTGCCCCATCACGTCATGCAGCTACACAAAAGCTGTAGCATAGGCCTGATCATATCAGACACTGATTGGTAATTCTTCTATGGAACAACTTGAAATAAACGTAACGTTTTATCGAGATTTTAACCAACGCAAAGCTACCTACTTACCACTTCAGTAAACCTTACCAAGAAGTAGCACTTGGTTTGTGCTGTGACCGCACTGCTATCACAATAAAAGGAAACATCAGCAGATGTTGGTTAGGCCTCACCATGCTCCCATTCCAAGAGGACAAAACCCCCTATCTTAGTATCAACAGCCAAACTAGACACAGCACACCGAGCTGGTTGATTGGTTGGTTTTCAATACTTAGAATTTCATGTCTAACATACAGTGAAAAGGAGAAAACAACTTGTAGGTCTCCCTGGAAACATGATAAACTGCCTTCACTCTCGTAAAAAGAAAAAAGTTCCGATTGAAATATACTTACAGAAGAATGGAGAAGGGAAAGTATTATTCTTAAAATAGCTATATTTTTAAATTAAGAAATCCATAAGCATGTTCTCAGAAATTAAAATTAGCTACTAGCAGGTCTCAGGTGCGATGCTGCTGTCTGCAGAACAAGGAGGCCAGGCAGCATTTCTCATTCTCTTGTTTTAACTTCTCTTTTGCCATCACTTACAGCAAGAACAAAAGGATGTACGAGACCATTTCACTGAACTGTGTTCCCTACTGCCCTCATTTCCTAACATTTTGATTTCAGGGCATTATTAAGAGAATAAAACACAGTCTACCAAAACCTTTAACACTGTATCCACAAAACTGGAACACACAAATGCACATGCACAGAAGAGCTTCACCACTTGAACAGTTAGTTTTTACATACTCTGATATCCTTGCTCTTCCACAGTTACAATCACTGGCCTTCCTATTAATATTTAATATTGCTGTCATATGTCATGAACGTCTCTGTGAATGGACGAGCCAGTTGCAAGAAGCTATTAGAAACTTCATTCATCTGAAAACTGACACTGGAAAAAAAAAGAGCAAGAAGGAAGAACAAATTCCTAGTATACTGCTCATCCGCAATCAATAAAATGAACCCCTGCACGTGCCCTTCACGTGGGCAGCGCTGGAATCAGTGCAAGAGTGAGGAAGAGCATCCCGCACACCCCTCTGAAGGCAGCAGGAAGGGGAGAATCACAGAGTCATTTCATTTAGAAGAGAACCTCAGGATCAAGTCCAACCATAACCCAACCCAACTCCAGCACTAAACCATGTCCCTGAGAACCTCGTCTAAACGCCTTTTAAACCCCTCCAGGGACGGTGACTCCACCACTGCCCTGGGCAGCCTGTTCCAATGCCCGACAACCCTTTTTGTGATGAATTGCCAGGCCATGGTGGCGCTCGCTCTGGCAACAGCTTCACATCTACTTCAAAAAATTTCCTGCAAGCGCCAGCCATGAGGATTATACAGCTTTTTATCCGCTTTACAGCAAAGCAGCTGCCAAGATAAAGCCATTGTGCGCAACCCAGCAGGGTTACGAACGCACAGGCGGCAAGCCTAACAGGTAACACGCATAGCAATAAACTGCTATCCACCTCTTTCCTGCCACTGTAAGGCTATATTGGAGTCGAAGGATGGAAACACTCACGCCGGTCTGAAGGCGAGGGATAAAAAGAAGTGGGTTCTGCTGTGCACAGACCTGTCTGCTGCCTCCTGCACCCCGACATCAGGGCTGGGCCTTGGCAGGACTCTCTTCCCCTCCTGGGTGCTTCTGTAACACTCCCACGTACAAGGGATTACAACAACTCACTTCTATCAGAAACTATTGCTAAACCTTATCATTCCAAATTAGCTTTAGATCTCGTAGCAAATCACAAAAGCACAGACAACATATTTCATCTACACAGTGCTAATTCCAGACGTATTTTTTTCCTTGCTTTCCTTTTTCCTTGACAGATTTTTTGGGAGTGGAATACAAGGCACATTTTGAGAAAATGAGGTTTTACCCCAAACCCCAACTACACCTGAATTTGCAGCCAAAGAAGTTTCCTGTCTCTTAAATCTCTCGTTATCCCCCATTAAGGACAGGGATTTACAAGGCAGAAACTGAATATCAGTTTTTAAAATTACAGTTGCAGGCTGGTTTCAACATGCTTTCGTCACTGTAAATCCATTTAGCTTGTGGCTGTCCCTATGATTTTCTTGCAAAAGCAGGTTTCCAGTTTTGGTTTATGTCTAACAGATGCAAGAGTTGTCTGTTTTCTCTGTTGGGAGACAAAATATAGGGCATTATGCATCTAATCTACAGATTAGCATAAGAAGCATAACCATCTTTTCACAGCACTCAGAAAAAAGCAGCTGAAACTCAGATGAATACATCAGGTATGTTCATTTCCAAGTAAAATACAAAACAGAGGAAGTCGTGTTTTGGTTTGAGTTCTTTTACTTAGAAGACTAGAGGGATGCAGTCAAGTTTTCTTCTCAACATGTTGGACCTCCTTTATTTTACCAAAGACCTCTTTACATTCAGTATACTAAAACCAGGATGAAAGAAGAACTCCTCCAGCTCTGCCTGACCCAGTTATTAAATAACAGCCAGGTCATACTTAGACTTCCAGAGATGACCTAATATACTGAACATCAAAGCTAGACCAACCTATTTCTTTAGGCTTTGTTATATGAGCCTAAAAGCGAGCTCAGGTCCAGCGGACCGGCTCCCACATGCTCTGAACATTTCTGGCTCTGTCGTGAACCTGCTCCTGTCCTCTCTGCTTGCCTACTCTGCATTTCGTCTGAGAACCCAGGCAAACCAGAACCCAGATCACAAAACCACCTCGGTGACCACGCCAGACAGAACTACAACAAACATCTTTTCAAGTCCCCTCAAATTTTCCATCAACATAAATAACGAGGCACTGACCTAAAGCGGAACGCGCTCCCAGAGCAGAGACTTCAACTGCAAGCCCATTGAGGCAAAGCTGACCCCTGAAACGCGATTGCGTTCAGATGTGCACGACTAACCTCATCTCTTTAGACTTTACCAGCATTTTGTCAGCATGACTGAGCTCATTCTACAGTATGAATCCTAAACTGGTTGGATTTGTGCCCCACGTGCACGTTGCTCTCCACTGCCTAGAACAGGAGATGAAGGCAATTGGGTGAGGTGGAGACCCAGGGCAAGACGACTCCAGGCCCAAGTCTCCATCCATATCTCAACAAAACGGCCTCCCCTTTTCAGCTGAAGCCTCCAGCTGGTGCCATCACACAATTTCAGCAATGTAGTCACTTAAAAGAGTCAGCAGAGCAAACCAAACCAAACACCACGCCAGGCACAGTCCATCCCCTGGTTATATACATGATAGGAGCGCATGTCAACCTCTAAATGTAAAAGCTGGGCTGTCCACCGATTTGAACGCTTACACGACAGTAACCAGAAATGAGAAGCTTTTTCTCCTATCTCCAGCTCTTTCTGCGAATTTCTTTTGAAGAAGATGGCAACCACACTACCCACATGCACAATACCTACAGCAGGAGAAAACTGTCACCTTCCACCAGCCTCCCACCAACACAACTGACACCATCTGAGCGCTCAGGCTTCATCTGATTCAAGTCAACCAACCCCCTGAACCACGCTCAGCAAAACATATTCTGCATTTTCCCTTTCAGGAATCTCTTCTTGCCCCTCACTACAAGCACGTTAGAACATTGCGCAGAGTGACTGGCTCTCTTGGAAACAGATTTTAAGTGACATGACAGACTGATCTGTGAAGAAGACAAAATTAATGCCTTCATTTTCAACTCATATACTCAAGATGTAGCTTTCCACATGTCTATTGCTAGACAGCAAAAATAAGTATAAAGCCCTGACAGTATGACAAATACCAGTTAGACGTAATGGGTACACTCTAAATGCAAACTTAATTAGAATGGAATTGAAAAGTTAAGAAGCCATAAAAAAAAAACATGAATAAAATATTGCCAAAGAGTACAGATAATGGATAAAAAACCCTCCTCAGTTTCTCCTCACTCCTTCCCCCAGGTCTTTCCCTGAATTATGTTGCTCTATGGATATATTTTGCTCTATTATGCATTTGTTAAACGCTTTGAGTGCTGCAAGGCTCTGCTCCTGGGACAAAAATCTGGGCTAATTTCTTCTTCTTCTGATATATTAAAAAAAAAGTCTACAACCAAATAAATTCTTAAAGGACAGAAGCAATTTCCTCCCCCACCGTGCAGGTTTTCAGATATGCACCTCCCAGTTGCAAGACTCTAAATGACTCCTACGTAGGAGGATGGTGAGTCCCCCTTCAGAAGCAATATGGCCAAGCCCACACCACTCAGCTTCAAATCAGCGTCTTAAAAAGACTTGCTGATCTAACTCCACATCTGCAATCCTATTTGAATTACAGCAAGTGTAACATTAAAGTTGAGGATTGTACCATCTAGAGACTAATGCCTTGAAAACATAAAGCAAAACCAGCCTTGCATATGAAATACTTTTAAATCAGGAGATGAGGGACTGGCAAAGCAGCAGCTTTTCTCAATATTTCGATTTTACTTTTAAATCTGTTTTTATATTTTTACTTTTAAATTTGTGTTTATATTTTTTCTTTTAAAGAAGATGACAGATACTCGGTAACCAAGGAGAGCTTTTATAGATGCTGCCAAGACAGTCTACAGTTCCAGCTTTCACCAGAGCCGACAGGACAAATTCTATGTATTTCTACCAGGTAAAATTAGAGTCCCCATGCCCTCCTCAGCCCCCAAAAGGACTCTCGCATTTAATGAGCCCTTCTTTCCCTTTTTGTGTTCGACTACCACAACCCAGTCCGAGTTCAGAAGCACCACTACAGCTAACAAAAGTCACCATTTATTAGCACCCGAAATAAGCTAAATGCTTCATCTATAGGTCACTATCCATCTCATTTGCGCATCACACAGTTAAAGATCAATTATTCATTTGCTTTAGTACAGTGCAAAGTTTTGGAGTAGCTGCACATCTGCTTGTTCTCAAAAATCGATCATGAAAGTGTTCTTTTGTGTAAATGCTTTATTTAATCTCTCACTCACTGTTAAAGGTAATTGCCAAAAGAAAAACGAACACAACTTCCTGCTATCAGGGAATACTGTACTGAGGACTTTTGATATATTTTCTTTATACTTACATTCTTACAAATTATGTATGTGAGAAGCAGATGACGAGCAGCAATTTGGCAGCACTTCACCATCTGCTGTTTGCAGATCTAGTCGAATTCAGAGAGTTAATTAAAGATTAAAGACAGGGACCAATACTGTTGAAGCAAAGAGACATCTTCTTTCCTGTTAGGACAGTAAATAAATAACTGTGGTAGCTTGTTCCCACTCCAATACAACCATAAATCTGCAACATCATACAGGTGACACAACTTGCATTTGTAATATACCTGTAAATCTTCCATTTTAATCAACAAAAAGAAACTAAAATCACATCAGCTTTATTAGAATGCCACAATCACAGGCTTCCCAAAGCCCTATTCAGGAAAAAAAGTATAACATACCTACAACTGTAAGGAATAGAAATTATCACTGAAAGCTTCTTGTAGAAGGGGTTACAGAAAATCCTAGCTAAAGATTTCAGCCAGCTTGCAACTACTTTCACCTTTATTACATACATATTTAAGCAAGCAATATTCAACAGCTTCCTTTTGTTATGACCTTGGTAGCAGGCTACCTACTTGTCTTCCAGTCTATGTCTCCTACACGGATTCTGCCAGAACCGGCCCATGTCAGAATAACACCCCCTGTTCTGGGCTCCCAGGCCTCTCCTCCGCCGCCTTTGCTTCCACTGCCTCCCCTGTTTACTGCACCTCTGCTGACAGGGCTGGGACGGAGCAACAAAAAGATGCCGGCTGAACATGAGTGTGCCCAGGTGGCCAAAAAGGCCAGCAGCATCCTGGCTTGTGTCAGGAACAGTGTGGCCAGCAGGACTGGAGAAGTGGTTGTGCCCCTGTGCTCAGCACTGGTGGGGCTGCACCTTGAATCCTGGGGTCAGTTTTGGGCCCCTCATCACAAGAAGGACACTGAGGTGCTGGAGAGAGGGCAGAGGAGGGAACGGAGCTGGTGAGGGGCTGGAGCACAAGTGTGATGAGGAGCGGCTGAGGGAGCTGGGCTGTTCAGCCTGGAGAACAGGAGCTGAGGGGAGACCTGATCGCTGTTTGCAACTGCCTGAAAGGAGCTGGGAGCATGCAGGGGGTTGGGCTCTTCTCCCAAGTGACAAGTGATGGGACACGAGGAGATGGCCCCAAGTTGTGCCAGGGGAGGTTCAGATTGGATATGAGGAAAAAATTCTTCCCAGAAAGGGTTGTCAGGCATTGGAACAGGCAGTGGTGGAGTCACCATCCCTGGAGGGGTTTAAAAGGCATTTAAATGAGGTTCTTAGGGACACGGTTTAGTGCTGGAGTTGGGTTAGGTTATGGTTGGACTCGCTGATCCTCAGGGTCCCTTCCAACCAAAATGACTATGATTCTAAAACCAGAATGGGTGCAACAAGTCCTCCCAAGATGCTGATTCACGTGTACGAAGCAAAGGTTTTGGCTCGAGTCCCCAGAGCCGCAAACCTGAGTTTGCTCTTTGACAAGGAGCCTGAAAGCGTCGCTGTGCTCCCCCTGCTACCCGAGACCGCGGCCCTGCCAAGGCCAGAAGCTGCCAGCCCAGCAACAGCAGTGCAGCTCAGCTCCCCGACACGGCCCTGCCAGCTGCTCCTCGGCCGGTCAGAGAGCCATCGATCGATAAAAACATCAGCGCCGCAGGGCTGCAGGACACGTGGGTACACAAGTTTTTCGAGGCCGGGGAGCCATCTTGGAGGATGCTGCAGGGAGAGGGCTGTGAGCTGGAAAACGGCAAACTCTGTCCTACCCTCATTAAACAGAAGCTGGTGATGGGTTGAAAGATAATTACTGAAGAGTAATTACACTAGGAACAGATTACTTCTGTAGATTGCCAATTTTTTTTTTTTTTTTTTTAATTAAATTCCATCAAACATCAGTCTTCTTGCTTTCACCTGCTCATTTTCCAGCAGTACAGTATTTTCAGAACTGGCTGTGAGAGCATCATGGCAGCAAGCAAGCTCTGGTTCACCAACACTTCGTTGAAGGTTATCTCCTATGGGAGTGTTACATAGGAAACAGGCCAAACCAATAACTTATAGAGCTTGATTTTGGTTAAATAATATTTTGTTTAGAGTGAGAAAATTTGAACCAACAGAAATTTTATGTCAAAGTATTTAATTTCTTTTTAAATGTCAGCATCACTTCTCCTCAACTTCTGAAATATCATTTCTCCACAAGAGATAAACCACTGCATCCAATCAAAATGAACCCAGAAATAATCCACTCTTTCCAAAATTGCATTTCCTGCCACAAGCACCAACGGAAAATTCTGCCCAGTTCGTATGAGGTGCTGAGCTTAGAGCTTCCAGGACAAAGAGGAACAGGAAGGAAGTTCTTTTGACCCATCTCATGGCAGGCTTAGACCAAACCCAAGATTTGCACTTGTCCCATGGTGGGGAAGACTCACTCACGATCAAAACCTGCAAGAAGTTGCAAGAATCTCTCAGATTTCTTTAAAAATTATTCCCTGGGTGAAGAGTATTCCGTTGAAACTAGACAATTATATGGCCAAACTGCGGACTTAGAGGTCCTAACTGCAAAACTGAATTTACATGTGCAATACAATCTTTGGTCCAGCAGATTATATCTGGCTGCTACACCAGGAGTTTGCATAAAGCATTCATTGTGGGCACGATATTCTGTAAACAAATAATAGAACTTTCAAGCAAACTTTCTACAGGACTATGACTTGTTAACCCTCAGAAAAAATATCTAGATTAATTAAAAGGAGATTTGCCACCATTTCTGCAGTAGAATTCCTGCCCCTGTAAATTGTGTTGAAATCACAAGGTCAGTGTGTGATAACTTAAATGAAAAACAAAACACAACACATTGGGGGTTAGTTTTGGAAATATTCGCTTTGCTGTAAATTTCTCCCCCTCACCTCTGAAAGTTTATGCCATGTTCAAAAGAGTTTTGTACACAATCCTTATCGCTACCATTATTGTAGAGATCATATGGAGTTTTTGAGATGAGGTAAAAAAAAAAAGAAATTAAAAAAAAATCCACACACCACACACTGTTTGGTGCAAAAGTAAATGCATCACATCCACAGAAATAGCAATTACAGAGAGTCTGGAGGTAACATTTCTGTAGCCTTTGCTAGCCTAGGCATTCAGCAGGCAAGCACTGCTTTGAATTTCATGAATTTTTGTTCTCTCGTGACAACAGCAAGTATTAAAAATAGAGTGTTTTGTGGCTTTCTAAATATGCTCCCCTCTACCCAAGAAAGGAGAGGGAAACAAAAGCTTGACAAAAAAAGAGACTAGAAGTGTGTATTCCCACAGTATCAAAGTGCTCAAGGTCTCCAGTACTATATTCTGAACGTTGCAACACAGCATTTTTTGATGTGCAAAGAACCAGCTTATGATTCCCCTCAGGCTGGTTACTGCACAGAGAGCCTTGGTGTATCACATCCAAGCTCATTTTTAGGCTGTGTTTCCATTGCCGTCTATTTCAGGCTCTCTCTGTACATGATTTTTTCTGAAGTGAAAATGAATGGTACATTACAGAAGTATTGAGGTTAAAAAAGGAAATGCTGATTGCATCACCCAGAGCATTCTCCTGACAGGGCAGGATTTTGTTCCTATTAGGAAATTTAGGATGGTTTGCATAGTCCAACTTGAAAAATATCAAACAATAACTGCTTAAAGTATTCTCCTCACCGATATCTATTTACCAGCAGAGGTTTGAGGGCTTCTGCCTTTTTCCTGCAATTTTTCATGTCATTAGTCTAAGTTTTACATTGCTGTTTCTCAAGCTTTGTAATTTCAAAATGTGCCCTGGTTCCTGACCCTCACCCTCATATTACTCCTTGCTTAAATTAGAAACATAAAGACTGAATGTAAGTAGCTTAATACACTTAAGAGAGAGGAAAGAAACGCTGTAAACAGCACCAATTATTTAATTGGAACAACCCTGGAATGTATGAGGCAAGTTCAAGATGTAGTAATTGGGAAGGCTCTGGTGAATGATCACTGGGAGCACTATATACAGCTCTGGCCACCTGCAAGCAAGAAATAAATTCATAGCCTAACGGATGTAGAGCAGGGCTGCAAAGATGATCACAGCAACCCTGGGTCTGTTTTATGAGAAGCAAGAAGAGTTTTCCTCCTTCTGCGAGGCAGAACAAAAGCAGGGAGGAGGGAGATGGTTATTTGCTGTAGGGACATCAGAGCAGTAAAGGGGAAAGATGGGCTGGAGAGAAATCAGTGTTGATAACACAGGGATGCTTTAGACATCATGTTCAGTACACAAAGCTGGGGGAAGAAGAAATGGGGGAACATTCTCACTTTTAACTCTTCTGATTCTCTCCCCCATCGCGCTGGCAGGGGGTGAGCAAGTGGCTGCGTGGTGCTTGGTTGCTAGCTGGGGTTAAACCACAGCAGTTTCATATAATTTTATTTTCTATGTATTCCATATATATGATTTTAATATTTTTAGTGAGCATCCACACACCACAGACTATTTATGTATTTATATATACATATACAGCATTCCTACCTGAAAGTTACTTAGCATATATATTTAGGAAAGTAGTATTGTACAGTAACCCCTCTACTGAATACAAAGCTGAAGACTGTTCACATACATAGTTTCACTGAAAAATATATAATTTTTCTAGTATTAGGTATAAAAGTATGAGTAAAAGAATAATTTTACAATGTAGTTTAAGTACCATCATGCTCTGTGTACCTTTCCAAATCACTCACCTTATAGCGCTTCCTGCAAAGGAATCCATTTTGTCAAGTGTGGCTCTTGCTTTTTGAGCCAGCAGGTCTCCTCTGGCTCAAAAAGACAGAATAATTTTCCTAAACATTGCGCTGTTTTTCCCCTCTCGATAATACACTATCCTCAGAGATACTCTCGCAACTGTTTCCATTACAAAATCCTGCTATGTATTACGCACTTCCACTTCACAAAACTCCATTTGGCTTAAGAGGAAGACAATTATTACTACTTTTATGACACATGTTATTTCTGCAATTTAACATGCAGATGCAGGGAGGGTTTATCGTCTTTAGACCAGCATTTTTGTACAGATACTCATCTATAAAACTAGATTGCTTTCAACTCGTATTTAAGTTTACATTTTGGAACTTCTCTCTTCTTCCAGTGATACACATTTTTGTCACACACATCACCTTGGTTCATCCCTACATGTGGGATATTCTTCAGGCCTATATGAAACATAATGCACATAGACATGTCTCAAATGTCATCAAGACATCAAATGCTTGATGCGAAAGATTCTCTATATTATTACCATTAATTAGTTAACTTCTTCGATTAATTTGCCCAACAGTTTAACTAATACACAGGTCAACACATTTCTGAAAGGCAGTTCAGCAAGCAAACTTACCACACCATTTTACTCAACCTAATTTCTCCAAAATAAACTAATGGTAAAGGAACTCAGTACTAGTCAGAAGCTTACACATTCGCTTGGAAATGCACAATTAACTGTGAGGCTTGCTAATTCCCAGCTCAATTACTGAAAGAAATGTGATAATTTAGAACATACTGGAGAAAAAAAAAAAAGGCACCAAACTACTTAGCTGTGAAAACAAAGAACATTAACAGATGTGAGCCTGAAAAATCTTAATAAGTGAAAAACAAATCCAATGTTCTACTATTTGACTAGAAAGGATAAAAAGCTTTGAATTGGACATAAAAATGTACAGACATGTTTCTGAGAGAGTGCTTGGTTTCGGGTGGGGGAGGTTGTTTTTCTACCTTTGTTTGAGTGTGGTTTTTTCCCCAATACTCCTTTTTCTGTCACCAAGATACATTAAATGCTTTGAAGCATACTGGACATCTTTGGTTTAGGGAACAGCTGTGTCAAGTATTTAAAGACTACGAAAGTCCATGGTCTTGTCCCATATATAAGCAGTTTAAGGTCCCAATTACATACTATTTGAAAATGCAGGCATCTTAAAACTCATTTCTTCTGCTAGTCTTTTCTACTTTTTGTTTGTTTGTTTTTTTCTTAGCTGTTGTACTATCAGCATCGCAGCAGAATTAATGTTAGGTATAACTAAGAGTTTTAAATGGTGGCATGCATGTGAACCTGCCTCACAGACTACTGACTTGAGAATTCACTTTCTAAACTGAAATTTTGATGGACCTTTCAATGAGAATAAGATCAATCTCTTAAGATGGCAATACAGAAAAACACAAATCAGTTAAAATTGAGAACGTTGGTGTTCACACAATTCACATATTCCTTTAGTACCTTTTTTTTTCCCCCTACCCTTCGCAATAGGAAGACTGCACACCAGATTTTAATAAAAGATTTTCCACGTTCTGTGTCCAGGGTCGAAAGGCTAGCAGTTCACCAATTTAAGAAAGGAAAACAAACCACACTTTTGCAGAACAAACTGAACACATTTCCGATATATTCTCGTATTTTGAACAGCGCTATAAAGTAAGAGAAATGACAGACCAAAACGATGGCCTACACGTAGCAGCCCACAGTAAGCAGATACCATTTTGGAGCCTATACACTGACTAGGCCTCTCCTGTGGGGAAAAGCCTTTGCAAAACACACAATAATAATTAAACCTCAAAAAATAGTGGATCATCCATGCTTGTTTTTAAATGGGTGGGGAGGAGAAGCCTCCCTCGTGAATTCCTTCCCAGGAAAGGCCGCACTTGTGCTCCAGCTGATACGGATCGCAAAGGTCCGGCTCTACAGCAGCCGCAAACTAACAGATGGCACCAGGCTCCGCTTTTCAAACCCAGCAAGAACAAGCAAATTTAAGCTGGGAAAGCAAATATTTAAATAATGCTAACAACTATCTGAGTAAAGAACTAACACAGACCAAAACACCTACACATGTTCATGTCCTGGTACTCGCACAGCACATTGCTGCAAATGTGACATTAAGAAACCAAGGGGGAAAAAAAAAATTGTTATCTTTAGTTATGGAACATATTAGAACAAATGCCAAAAGAAAGCTGAGCACCAGAATTCAGCAGTGAGACTAAAGTCTAAATGTTTGATCCCATGAAACACTGTTCTGAAAAAATATATCACTGAGCGATCGCTTGTATCTTTTTTTTTTTCCTGTGGAAGAGCTGTCATTTGTGTGAGCTGAGGAAATGGTTTTAAATTTTAATACACCATCATGCACATTTCACTACAAAAAAGCAACAGACCAAAACCTGCTATTGCTGCAGAAAAGCGCTCATTGTGTCTGCACTGGTACAGACATTAACAGTGGACTCCGGAATGCATACACAAGCAACAGGCCCAAGTATTTTGACATGAAAGAGGAGACTGCCAGCTCGTTCTATATGGCATGTTTTTCAGATTTTGCTAATGCAAAATGCCACAGAACATCCATACACCAACGATTCAACACAGACTATCATGAGAAACAAATGTTTACATCAAGAGGAACCAGTGATGGTAAGGAGGACAACCCACCATCCCAAAAGAAGGCTCAGCAGTGGGTTTTTTTGGAAGTCATCCCTTTGGATTTTCCAAGCTTTAACATTCTTCCTTCTCTTCCACCCTAACACAACTGCAGGCAAGAGAAGAACATTACATCAAAATTGTGACACTCCATTTGTCAATGGACCCGGCTAATTCCAAGTAGACAGCACAAAAGTCAAACTCAGCTTATATCTGCAGATTTTCAAAGACAGGAGTAGGAAAGACATTCCCCTTTAGGTCTTCATCGCCATCCAGAAATTCAAAAGGTGGGAGAGTTTAAAAAGGCCTACAAGCAATTTTTACTTTCACTCTTACAAAACAAAATAGGGGATTTAATCCCGTTCTATAAAGAAGCGGTTTCTACAGACCAGGTGCCAGTGCTGACATTTTATTGGGTGCAGAAAAGCATGATCTACATAAAGGCATTTGCCTTCAGACTCCAGTTTCAGAAGGTTTTAAAGAACTTATATAAACCAAGAAAAAACAACACCACACCCAAACACAAACCACTCACTTCAAGAGTATTCTTTTTTAATCTGTTTTAACATTATCAACATACACCCCCCAAAATACCTCAAACGCATTATGAAACAGCGTTGGTAGCTTACATACTTATTGGTAACTTTACCACTGACCCCGTGAGAATGGTATCTATTTTATCCCTCCCTTTCCCCAAACTATTTCTAGGAAGCACGACGCATGAACATTCAACTCCTACTTGTGATGTTAAAATGCTTTTTAACCTTTTACAGTTTGAAACAATAACACAATGATTTCATATTTTAAAGTATGCAAAATAATAGAAGGTAGCCAGTGATATCATCAGTGCTCAGAATGCTTTCTTCCATTTTTTCCAAACTGTTTCAGAGCCAGATACCATTTAAAAGTGTAAACCATAAAAGACAGCTCATCTTTCCATAGCCTTGCAGTGACTTTTATTGACTATATCTGGCTTGAAATTAAAGTGCTGAATTATAAGAAAAACCATCCTGTTACTTTCAGACCACACCTACACCGTTAAATGTCGTCTTCTTTTAAAAACACATTGATCTTATTTCATGTAAACTCCACTTAATAGTTTTGAATACAAATGGTTTGTTTGGGAAAACGCTCTGATTTGTCTGTGGTACCTCCAATAAAAATTCAATGGCTGCCGTTACAGTCTCAAAATGCTACACCTACCTGTGCAGAGCCCAGTCACCTTTTCACCTCTCTGGGTGCCTTTCAAAGCTCAAAAATTAGAGTTCTGCCTAATTCCAACCCTGGACTCAGCACTTGCAAGTTGAACTCCAGCTTTCTAGATTTTGCCTTTTTCCAACATTGTACCTGAGAAGACACAGCAGAAGACAGAGAAGGACTGATGCCAGCTAAAGATGAAATTACACAGTCTCTCTTCCTCACAGCACTTCAAAAATCACTTAAAAAAACAAAATGTAAGCGTCCTTGCAAAAGACTGATTTATAGTTTAGATCGGTGAGAAATACTCAGCGGTGATTTGATTCAACAGCCCAGTTATGCTCAATTACCGGCACATTTGGCCACTGAGCCCGGTCTCAAAATGATTGTTCTTAGCATACATGGACTACAAACACACCAAAGGGTCAGACCGAGCTCCTGCCACACTCACAGCGACAGCAATTCCCTGTCAGTTTAACACCACCGCACACGAACGAGGCACGTAAAACTAAATGCATTTAGTACGCTCCAAAAATCATCCCTCCCGAGACCTGGCTACAAGGCTTAGCCCCACATTTGTGTTTTGAACTAAGGCACCCCCGCCCCTGGAAGCAGATGTACCTTATCGATAGGGAGCTTTGTTTCCCTCATTGCAGACACGCAACTCATGGAAGAAAATAGTTTAAGCAACAAACCCGAGAGGGCCTGCGGTTCGGTGCTTGGTGCCCACAGGGCTCGGTCCCCCAGGCACCCCGGGGGCCCAGTTCTGCTGTGCTGTTATGGCAGACAGCACTGGGTGGCACTGTTAGACAGCGTTCCTGTCCCTGCCAAGGTGAGCCAGCTCCTCTCCCCACCTCTGCAAAGCTGATCTGCTGGCGCTTCATCTGTGCGGGTTTTTCAGGGATGCCGTGTCAGGCGGCATCGCCCCTTGACACCCCCCGCCCCACTAAAACCCGCTCCAAAAACTGCTGCTCTGCAGAAATTCCAGAAAGTACCTTTTCCTTGAGTGCCGTGGGCGTACAGCGCTGTGTCTGCAAAACCTCAAGCACAAAACAGTTGTGCTAAAACCCCCAACACCATTCCCCGTAGTTGTTTTTACTGGCAATGAAGCTGCTGGCCTAAGGATCCCAAATTCTGATCTCGGAAGGGCCACAAGTGCCACTGGTGCTGTCACAGGCACGTTCCCAACCTTGCCCTGTCTGCACTCAAAAGTCCAGCTTTGTGCAACTACACCGAAAATACTTAAACTGTATTGCTCTGCTCTTTAAGACACTGTCACCTGCTAGTTACTGAATCTGACAGGATACCAAAACAAAAGTCATTTAGAATAATAAGACTCTTTTATAGAGATAGCTTAGCTGCAATTGGAATATATTCTTTATTCTTTTTAACTGTTCTTTATTAGACTAATATTCTTTACAGGCTAGTATACACTCAAAACTGCAGTAAGATACTGAAAGGTGGGAAGGCTACTCCTGATGGCCTAAAACATGTGGGCTAATAATTACTAGAAATTTCATGCAGTTTCTTCACCTTCCAGCACAAATTGCAAGGTTGATGTAATATTACAGGGTACACTACTACCAGATGTAGAAAATTAGAAGCCAGCACTTTGACAACGACTACAGGACTTCAAATAGAGCTATTATTTGACTGAAAACAGGCTTAACTCACACACACCCCAGAAAAATTCCAACTCGACAAAGATGTCTGAGAGTCAGAAGTTAGCTACTGTATTTCAATATCACAGATGGGACACTGACACTTCCGAATAATATTTAAAATTATTCTATGATTCTAAAAGCTTACTATGATTAACTATTCGTGTCCACATTATACAGCACATAATCAACATTACACATAAAAACACCCCTTGCTTTTCAAAAAAACGGGATGAGAGGAAGGAGATTGAAAAATGATGTTAAGATATAATAATTTTACAGCATATGGGTTTTCACAGCTTATGGCTTTTCGATGCTGTGCTGTGTACAAGGAATCTGGAGTAAACTGAAATTAAACTGAAAAACTGAATTCAGATCCATACAAACATCACAACACCACTGTGAAGAGGGATATTAGAAATGCAAGCAATGTGGATGTGACAGCCTGGGTCACCCAAGGATTCCTCTCCCATTTCCAGTAAATACATATACTGGATATTACACATGGCATTCAACTTCCACAGAATAAAATAGCAGCATCTGGGTGACCGAATGAGACAGGACTGGTGAGGACTTTGTTCTTCACCTCTTAAACTCATCCTCAAGAATGATTCCATAGCTGGCCAGGCAAATTCTACGACAGCTCTGTCTACACCGTGTTGGATTCTTGAGCATCTCAGTGTTCAGGAGACCAAACGCGCTCACCGGAGCCGCGGCAACCCAGGGAACCAGAGCCCTGCCGGCCTTAACCTGCGGCCTGAACGTTCCTCAGTTCGTTCCCACGTTGTCAGAGCCTGGCAGCTAAACGGCAAAGTCAACCGCAATAAAGGGAGCAGTACAACCAAAAGAGCGACACGTCCGAGCTGCTGCCTGTGACGTACTTCTCATGCACAAATACAACCCTTAAGTCCTGACAGAACACGCAGAAGGTTGTTTTAAAGTAAAAGCAAAATACGAACTTTTACACCGAAACTGATACGGCAATGAAAAGACAACCTCAGTTCTCAGACCATTACTGTCTGTTTTATTCTGTTTTCCCCACCATTTAATCCTCAACGTCATGGGAAAAAAAAGCAAACAACCCCCTCACCACCGTTACTTGAGCAACTGGGACATTTAAATCCCGATAAGTACTATCCCCAAACTGGGGATCTATCCTTTGAACAGTCAGAAATGAATATGACGTATCAGGACTGAATCCGGAGGAGCCCAGAGCAGCAGCTTGTGTCTGGGCACCAACACGAGCTGCTTTACACAACACAACGGCCTTCATTAACTCGAGCAGCTACAGTGAAGAGCTGCCTTTAATGGGTGTTTAAAATATTTAGCCCTCTTTCTTTTGCTTTTCTAACTGACAAACATGTTTCTCTTCTGCCTTATGTTAATACTGTTTTCAAGCTGGTCAAAGCCACGAAACTTTGACTCAACAAAATTGCCATCAAGGGCAAAAGTGCCCCTAGGAGAATTTGTCAGCAGAGCAAAGAATTCACATCTATTTGCATATACACATTGGGGTCTATTTTAGAAATAAATAGAGATGCACAGGGAGAGACCTTTGTTTTACCTGAAAGCAATATTAACCGGTTCCCACACATTTGCAAGTGCCAGCTAGGGAACGCTGCCCTTCACACCGGTAAAAGCTGTGCTTTGGGAAGGTGCATTTAGCTCTTCTCTCTTTGCTTCTTTACCCTTTCTCACAGAAATAAGATAAAAGGCTAACCGAAAAAAAAAAAAAAAAAAAATCTATGAAGCTGCACTGTAAGCAGCCATTATTCCCTTTATTTTAAGGTTCATAAAAACATCAGTTCTTCACAGAGAAAATGACTGAGCTGCACGGTATGACTAATGGCCCCAGCTGAAGAAAGCACTCCAACATGCACTCAGCCCCAAGCACACACTCAGGGCCCAGCGAGATGAAGACGAACTAATTGTTTTCCTTCCTCGGGATGGCTGCCAGAGAGAGCAAGGCACACATTTCCAATTTCACTCGACTTAAATGACTGGCATACGAGTGGCAATAACGAAACTCCTACTGATGTGCGGACTTGGTCCTCCCTCCCTCCCGCTGCAACTCCGAAAACAAGTAAATTAGGATCCCAGAGTGACAGGTCTCTGCTAACATTTGATGGGAATTAGTATGTCCTTTGAAGCAATTAGCAAGGTAAGAGAGGAGAGTTCATCATGACTGGTAGTACAAGAGTCTGAACACACACTTGACCTTAAGCAACTAAATCTTGCTTTGAGGAGTTTATCAAGGATGAAGCAAAGTAAGCTTATTCTGACATTTAAAAGAAATATGTATATATATAAAAGGATACACAAGTCCCTGTGTTAAGTAGTATCACCTGCACAGTAAGCTTTCCTTCCTCCTACAGCCTCCTTTTACACAAGCTTAGGCCACGCAGGCGTTTTGCAAACCCTGCTCCTCTTATCTCTCCTCCCTTGGGTACAGACTTCTGCTAAAAGTGCCCAACTATTGGCAGCGTGCTGGTTTAAACACCGATGACACGGAGGGGACAGAAGATTTCTTGTCGCACCGGGTCCCCGTGGGGCAGCGTGGGCAGCCACCTGTCCCCGTGTCTGTCCCCGTCCCCGTGTCTGTCCCTGTCCCTTGTGGCCACCAGGGCTGGCCACCGCTCCTCAGCCAGGCTGGACTAAGTAGGTCAGCTGCCACCTGCGACAGGGTTCAAGCTGCTCACAGAAGAGCACATTATCAGCAATATCTCCGGATCAGTTTTCGACAGCTGAGGCTGAAGCCTCTTTGCCTTTAGAAAACCCCAGTATATTCTTTCCAGCCAAGAAATCTGCTTTCTTTCTCCCCGTTGATTTTGCAAGGAAAGGCAGGAGCTGGAGGAGCACCTCCATTTGATAAGTACCCATACTCTTTTGGCCCTGCCAGCAACAGGAAGCATCATAACATCAATCACACCAATTGTTTGTTTTTAAAAAGCACGTCTTCCAAGCTACTTCCTCCTCGCATAAACATTCCCGAAACGCACAGGTCGCTGTAGGTATATTATTTTAAAAAGGACTTGTGTCCCCTGCATTTTAGCTACGGATTTATCCCTAACCTGACTCACTGCAACTAAAATCTCTAGAGCAAGCACCACCGTAAACCTGAGTTTGCTGGACCACTCGTGGGCAAGCAAGGGGAAGGTGGGTTGGAGTTAAATGTTCTGGCACTCCAGGCAATGAAAGGGGGAAGCAGTTGCTCAAGTTTCAACAGCTCATCAGCTGCCGCTCCGGCCCTGCCGTGCTGCAAATCCAACCAACCATGCGGGGAGCCCCAGCGCAGCTCCTGCTACGTGGTCACCGTCCCTCTGCTTCGCGCTGTTCCCCGGGCTCAGGGCTGCGGCAAAAGCAAATCCCGAATGCAGAAAGCCTTATCTGCAAGGTGAGAGCACCCGAGTACCCTCCAGGTCCTCAGAATTTCGCAGGTAATAAGGTCCATACACACCTCTTGTCAAAAAATATTTAATTGCATACCAGGAATAGGAAAAGCTGTTGATGTCCCTTTGTCCCTATACAAAGTCTTTTTCTTCCTCATATTAAAAATAGAGGTGGCAAATAAGCTACATATGTGCTCTGTGTACCTTCATTTCTCCCGATGATCCTATCTAATCATTGGATATGTAAAAGGAGGGTTGCTGAGTATCCAAGAGGAGAAAAAGGCACTAAACCACAGATCGCCCTGAGCCCCACCTGCCGCTGTCAGAACAAAGCTTCACGTTCCACCACTTGGAAGACAAGGAAATTAAAATCTCTTCTCTGTTTGCTTCAGAAAGCTTTTAAAGTTCCACTTGAAAAGAAACACAAAGGAGTCTTCAGGACAGAAGAGAGTGGGTGGACAGTTTAAAAATTCAAGACCAAGCCTGCAACGGGAGTTTTGAGACATTATTTCTCCAGGCAGCAAGAAGCGGGTGTGATATTACGTCTTCGCACGTATTCTCTATAAAAGGCATTTTGCAAGCGCTCTTATCTCATCTGTAGTAAAGGGTTTTTCCCTCCTGGCCGTGCCAGCAGGAGAGCCGAGCAGAGGAGATGATGTCAGCTCCAGGAATCCCCCCCAGCCCTGCCAGCTGAGTCCTCCCCGAGCACAGACACCGCTATAAATAGTGATCTGGGGAAAACAAGGAGAGTTAAGGACTGCTGAGGAAAACAAGCAACGAGGAGGACTTCATACAAATATTTTGAAAGATGGTTTTTATTCATCCTCGGGCATCAACAGCTAAGGTCCGTACAAAAAGGAGAGAACCACTGGGAGAACACCTTTGCCATGCAGGAACTCTGCAAAGCCCATTATCCAAAATTATTCTTAAAATTACCCAGGAAGTGGAAAAGAACATGAACATTTACAAGGTTATATTCATATAAATCTGCTCCTGTGATACGATTCTGCTATTCAGAACAATGTCTGGCAGATACAGAGATCGCAGGCTGACTGATATCACTCTGTGCTTCACCACCCCACAACACAGAAAGCTGTAGCCTGCAAAAACCTGGTTTGGGGGAGCACTGTACTGTTTTCCATACATTTCAAACACAAGCTCTGCATGCCATAAAGACCATTTTGGAAGTCTTATAGAACTGTAAGCGTGGGGGAATTTATCTCAAAATACGAAAAGTTTAATAATTCAGAAAGCCTAGAATATATGCTGCAGAGAATTCTACACAACAGGTTAAAAAACAAAACAAAACAACCAAACCTCCTATGCAACTGCTTTAGTGACTCCAAATTGTCATTAAGTACAGGATGTCGAAAGTGGGATTGACAGCAAACGCCACTCACAAAGGAGTTCAAACGTGTACCAGGAGGTGCCTCAGATTTGCCAGTCTCTAGGACACGCAAAGGTGCACCGGCTGAAAACACAAAGCGTCTCTAAAGTAAGTATTAACTTTAAATCAGTATATTAAAGTACGCGGCATAGTTAAATACTATTTACATCCCGCAAAAGTAGCGGGTACTGCCGGTACGTTAAATCCAATGGGATGATAAATAACAAACGCCTTTCACTTGGCATGGGGGGAGCGATTTTCAGAAGTGCTGATGTGCGGAAACCCACACCGGGCTCTGCCTGGGCTGGTAAGGCAACACTAGTCCCGCTTAAGTGCAACAAGCCTAGCTCAGATCCATAGAAAATATTTACGAAGCCTGAATTTACAACACTGAAAATTATTGCTTTAGGTTTTCAGGGAAGTCGAGTCCCATCCCCAACACCACTTGACGTTACACGTGCCAGATCCCTTGACAAAAATACCTGCTGCGCCTCATACAGCGAGAGCAAAAGCACTGCAGAGAAATAAGAGAACAGACTATCAGAAACCAATTGTTTTAGCACAGAGAAGGCAAATCAACAAGCCAAATAAATTAAGGAGTTAGCGTAAGAGCAGTGTCAGGGTAGTAAAAATATCCGCTCTAGTGCTGTACTGAATAAAGGAAACAGCTGTCTAAATATTTGAGTTTTTCCGAAAAAAACATTTCTACACTAGCGAAGTTAATATTTTCACACACTGAAGAAAAAAAGAACTGACCAGAAGCGAAGGGAACCCTAATATCAGTCAATTAACAGTGGTATTCGCTTGAGGAAAACCGCATGAGAAACTTCTGTAGGTATTTTGTCAAGGAAGGAAATGAAATTAAACCAGACTACAGCAGGGCAAGCTGCTCAACGGAGTCAGCTCCTGCATTAAGATAGCAGAAGGGTTTAGGAGTACAGAGTTGCCCACCCCGTACCACCCGCGGCAGCCTGGAAATTATGCTAACTTATAATAATTTCCTATGAATCATCTGGAACGTGTGTCCCTTCTGTACATGACGCTTTAAGTCAGCTTCCCCAAGACTCCAACGGCCTCAACGCTGAAAGCCTATATTTTGGTTTTGTAGCTTTTGCTTGGCCAAAATAAAAGACAGAAAGGCACAAAATTCATGTTTGTAGCAGCACTTTGAAAAATCAGACCCTTATAAAGTGAACAAACTTGCATGAATAGTAGCGTTTCAAAATTTCAACCTCTGCAAATTACATAATCAGAGCGAAAAGCCAATTTGCTGTCTGAATGAGTATAAATATCATAATTTCACTTTTATGCACCTTCCTCCACCCTCAAGACTAAAATCACTCCACAGAAGGCTCAAATTAATCTTCCCTCCTTCACTTACAAAAATATTCTTCTCATTTGCAATAGCACCTGAGCTAAAAGTCACTTCACCGAGTTCAAAAGCCAATGCCCAGTAAAACCTCAAATTAGAGCTCCATAACTTCTATAGGAACTGTTTGCTTCCTTTGCCCTGAAGCTGCCTCATCCCACCTCTTGCATGGAAGAGTTGACATTCATTTCAAAAATACCAACCGCATGTAGAAAGCAAAAAGGATACTAGCAGCTCTAATCAGGATTCCCCACCATGATATTCAAACGCAACTAATTCTTTAATTTAACCCTCCGTTGTTTAAGGCCAAAGAGAAAAACAACCCCTTATTCATCAGTGGAAGCAGCTTCTACCACAAGTCCCAGCAAAAGACAAGCAAACAGTTTAAGTGAGTCCAGCGCTCTGTGCAGCTGGATAGATCCGGACAGGTAAAGAAAAACATTCCGACTGCAGCTACCACCTAATAACTCTGCAAACACACCAGCTAACACCGCCCGGCTGGCTCAGCAGCAGCAGTCCCGCCAAACGGAGCAAAGCAAGGGCTGCGTTACCGCCTTCCGAGCCCGCTCAAGGCTTCTCACGAATCCAAGCCTTGTTTGAAAACCTCAAGCTCATCCCCATATATTCACTTCCTTAACTTTGAAATGCACCTGTAGATGAAACTGAAAACCATCCAAGAAATAATCGCTTGGTGCTATTTAGAGAAGGTAAAAAACTAGCCAATAAAAGTACTCGCACACGCAGGGGGAATCCTGAAGTACATGCCGTGCTTTTCAGAAATAAAAAGGGAAGCAATAAAACTACCACCCGCCACAGAACTTCAACTCATGGCGCAGTTGCACGCAGCTTTAGCAAGGCTAAAAGGAAGCCAGCAACCACCTGGAATTCCCAAGATTGAAGAATCTGGATAATTAGGAAGAAATACAGAAGCGTATTTGTTCCTGGGTAACCTCAACACAAGATGGACCTCAATGAGTACAGAGCTAAGTATGCAACACATCAGCTTATCACACACAGTTCAGGGGGTACTGGGGAGAAAAGTGAACATAACCTGTGTGTACAAGAGCACACGTAAACGTTAACAACATCTTAAAAGCAATATTAGTAGTGTTAATACTAGGTAGATGGCAAGTGCTGTCCTGAAGGGAGCCAGTGCACAGTGAAAAGAATGAGATAGACAACTGATCACTTTAACAGAGAACGACAGAACACCACAACTCAAAAGTAGCCCCCAAACACCTGAGCCTTTCCTTCCCAACCCGCAAGGCGTATCTCACTGCTGAAACACCACGGAAAACAAGCGAGGCACGGAGACCCTTCCCCGCTCCAAGAACCACACACTACCATGAGACAAGAATTTTTAACAGGAAAAATTGGATCTGGACTAGAAAAGCTGGGAAGTCCTGACTAATACCAGTCTTTGCCTCCAGGACGGACTCCAGCATCTTTAGGATACCACAGCGAAGGGGTCTGAAGGGGGTTACCTACTCAGGCCAGCTTTTATTTGTGCATCTTTGCAATGGTGTCAATGATTCATCTCTCTCTTTTAAGTCTCTGGAGAATTTCTTTCAGTCCTTAAAACATGTTCAGTGCTGGAAAATTTCCACCCTGTGTAATCTAAAGCTCCTCTACCGCCAATTAAAATAACTTACTTTAGTCTCAGCCTCAGCAGAAACGAAGAAGAGTTGGTCTCTATCTTCCTTACACCATCTTTTCACACCATTGAAGATTTAGGCGTTCCCCAATCTTTCTGTTTTCTAGGCTAAAGAAACTCAACAGCTGATTTTTCCAAACCTTGTGTTCCCAGCCTTGTTGGTGCCATTGGAACCCCTTTGTCTACCACGTCCTTCCTTAACAAGAAGTCTAAAACAGAGGCTAAACACACAGTGCTAAGCACAGAAGAATAATGACCTCCCCCACTATTTATCTGACATGTTTCATCACCTATAGAGCCCTAATGAAATCTCGGTGCCATGCACACCACCCCTGACAAATGCAGTTTATGATCCACTGCGATTCCTGGGTCCTTCCTGGCCAACACACTGCCTGTCCCGTTTATATTTGTGCAGTTGATTCCTCCTAAGCGTAACACTTTACAGCTGTCTTTATTAAATTTCATCTCATCGTGAGTTTTTCCGATTTCCAATTCATCACTGGAAATTCTAAATCCATCCTCCTATCTGCTTATAACCCCTTCCCACTTTGTCTTCCAAAAAAGTGCGCAAATCATCGTCTCTGACAGTAACAAACGGATGATGAATAATGAGAATATCGACTAGTAAACAATTTGAGCCGTCCTCCTCCGGGAATTAACTTAATAGTCTGACAGCAAACAACTGAGCCTAGCTCAACATTTCAGCCTAATTTCTCAGTGGACTGCAGTGTTGTCTGTCATCATCCAGGCAATACAAAGAAATGATTTCTTCAGCACCTGCTTTAACCAAGCTAATCTCATCACTGCGAACATTTCTTTCCCTCACCAAGTGTGTTGATAGACTTTTAACTGCTAGCATTTAGTTTGGTGGTCAGAGTTTGAACAGGGTCTGTTTTCATGTGCATACACCTATTCGCTGCCCTAGAAACATTCTCGCTGCCAAAAGTACGTAACTAAGCAGGAACCAGAAAGATAACCTGCAAAAGAAGTCACTATTTAGGAATGGAACTCCCTATATGAGCTGCAGACTCCTTGCCAAGTTTTGAGATGTAGAACAACTCTCCCAAAACCATGTGCTCCCCTGAACGGGGAAAAAAACCAAACCAAAATAAAAACCAATCACCCTTCCCAAGCACATAAAGGACACAAGCAATAAAACTATGCTAAATTACCCACGTACTTCAAATAAAGCAGGAACACATCTATGTATATTAGAAGGCTAGTAACTTGATCATGGAGCTACTTCACGTTTGCAAAGTTATTAAAAAAACCCCCAAACAAACAAAAAAACTTACTGTTGAAATCCCAAAAGAACAACTACTCTTCAGCCTGAACACCACGCAACAGAGGTGAAAATAATTTGATTTCATTCAAGACCTACACCTCCAATGAGAATTACTGACCCTTAGTGAGAAATCCATATAAACAAACTGCGGTTCAATCTACCGCCGCCCCGTAGGGCCAGCGCTCTCCTGCAGCGTTACACCACCACTTCAGTGGCACACATCCCAGCCGCACCAACGCTCAGCTCTCCGCCCCAACGCCCGCTAGCGGTACCATTACTTAAATCTGCAACCCCTAGAGCTGCTCCTAGGTTTAAAACAAGATGACGACGAGCAACGGCCCTTCCCTTAGCTCGCCGCGTTACCTAGAAACCCCCTCAGGCCTTTGATCTCCTGCGAGGGATGCGTTTGGGCACCTTTTCTCTGTAGTTTTGGAGACTGCTCAGTGAAAACATTCTCAACAGAAAACATCAACTTACAAGTCACACTGGTGCTTTTGACAGGTTTTATACAGGGGAGTTGTTCTGTAGTTTCCAGGAAAGCTTTGCATCTTTTTTCCTGTTTCACGCAAGAGCGACCAAGGGAGAACAGCAATGTATCTGTTACAGCCAAAAAAGGAGGGATACATTTATAAGCTAAATCCTACTCCTCGGGGTAGCAATTAAAAAACCTCGCTGTTTATTCACGCAAAAAGAAAAATACACACTTCCTGCACTCTTTTCATACTTTTTTTTTCTATAAATTAAATATCAAAAAGTACAAGGACCACCTACTGCTAACTAAATAAAAGCCATCCATACTTCATTTCCCGTAAGCGAAGTAAAATAAAGCAGTATGTGATAATTCACAATATAGTGTATCATAATGAAAGTAAGCTTCACGAATACACTCAGGATTTCTTCAAAATGCAGAACTAATAAGCGCAGTCATACAAGCCGGCAAATTTGCTTCAAAAGGATGTTTCGGGTCATGTGAATTTTGCCACTACCAAATTAAGTTAAACACAAAATAACGATAAAGCAGGAAACACATGAATACCATTTTCCTTTTCAATGGTTTCTGTTTCTTATCGCTACACAAGGTTTGCAAGTTGCAAAAAAAGAAAAAAAAAAATATCTAACAATAGCATGCTCCCAGTTGAAATATTTGTTTCTACTCTCAGTTTTCAGGAACTTCATTTTAATTCTTAACAAGTAGCCATCTCAGCAATCACAAAAATTGCAAAAGCGCTGCTGCTGCTTCTCTTGTCAACCGCTAGTCAGAGCTGCATGAATTATTCAGGTTTTATTGAGCTCAGTAAAGCTGAGATCTGATATTTATGCGGACTGAAGAGCAAAAGGGCCATCCCAAAAGAAAGGCGAACCCCACCTTTTGGATCACGTCAAGTTTTTCATTCATTACACGCTCGGAGCCAAGGCTCCCTCAGGCCGCCACTATCGGAGCTTGGTCTTTACACCCCGGCCGGGAAACGCACAGAGTAAAAAATTTATCGAGCAGAAGAGTTTCACAAATCTGAAACTAATAAATGCCAGGATGCCGAGGAAGGTGGACACCCCATCCTGTGCTTCTCATGCATCCCCCAGCCTTTCAGGAGCTTTGCATGCTGGTCTGGAACACTACAATATATTGCGTATTTAGCTGACGCTACATGAGCCTGGGATAAATATATTACACTTGTTTCTGCTTTGCTGCTAGCACACCCCAATGGATCTTGAAACGATTAGAAGTACAGCAGTAAAACTGACATTCTATCCATCAGATTCCCATCTTCAGAACTTTAGTGATTACAAGAAAAAAAAAAAACCCCACACAACTACCTGACACATCACCACACAAAGTCCAGCAGATTTTAAAATACTATACGGAATGTATTCATACTGCACCCATAGACATACAGGTACTGTCATCATTTTTCTGGACTTCAAAGGAAAGAGTGACTAAAAACGGTGACTATAGTTTTGCCAGCATTATAATTGCAGTAGAAAACAGTGCCTCGGTCAGCTGTTCTGTGAGTAGCTAAATAATTTCTTCTTTGGTTCTTCCACTTAAGAGCTCTATAGCTTCCCTAGCTATATTGCCAACATATTAATTATATATGGACTCTAAATTAAAAAGTGATCATTCTAACGAGGCACAACTTAGTAGGGATAACGTAACTTTCGTTCAGCCTGCATTACTTGGGTCCGAAAGAAGAGAGGTGGGTGCAAAAAAGCTTAAGTTGGAAGCCCAGGTCTGTATCTTCGAAAAGCAAGACCGGCAGAACGTTATTTCTGAGCTTGCACAAGCTATTCCTCCACAGGCAGATGAGGGCTGTGCTGCCTGAGGAAGCTTTGTTCAGATTTTGCTGGGGCTGGGCAGACAGGTAGGGGAAGAGGTTGACTCTCTGTGTTTGTCTCTGCTCATTTTGTAACCTCTACCAGCTCCGCATTCCTACACACTGATGATTTTTCCACCTGCAACTTGCACAAAGATAACTTCAGGAATAAAATACGCATCAAAGATCCAACACACTAGCATGAAGCTATCAGGCTCCCACGATCATTCACTTTTTAATGTCCAATTCTTTTTTCTNNNCCCCCCCCCCCCCCTTTTTTTTTTTTCCCTTCTAGAAAACAGTGGCTAAGAAAAGGTAAATTGAGGCAGGAAGGAAATTTCCACCCTTCAATCTTTAAGTCAGGATGTCAGAGATTACAGAAAATTCCTACAAACAAAAGGACCAAATCGTTCGGCCCTCAAGGAGCAGGAAAACCTTCCCTGGGGAAGGTGGAAATCGCTGCGGAAGGTCAACAGGCAACAGTCTGGGTGGAATTCAGCCAACCACGGACAGTGGCAGGGCTGCCACTGCTTTCTAAACACCAATAAAAGCAGCACACGTGGTTAATTCAGTTTTGCAGCCCTTCGAGCAATGCTGGAGGCACTGCGGCTGCTCAAGACATCAGATTTTTAAAAAAAAAAAGTTAAAAAAACACCACAAAGCCTCACATGCTCCCACCCACAAATATGGATTCGGATCTATTTCCAGAGGCCCCGTTCTCACTGCTGCATTCATAAGCAGTTAGGGTTATTTTTTTTTAAGTTGCAAGAGCTTATGCTCTACACAGTGCTAGAGAAACATTCTGCTAGAGCACTCCGGTAAGGAGATTTGCAAGGCAACTTCCCTACCCAGGGACAAATGTTCCTCTGCAAGTGCAGCTCTGCATCACTTCAGCACTTTCCAGCACAGGGGAGAGATTTCTGCATGAATACAAAAAATACAGAATGTTTGGTCTGAACGGCAAATCTAGATCACAGCAAGTCTACTTCTTTACTGATTTTAGAAAATGCTCGTGACTTCTATCTTAACCTTTGGAGAATATCATAGTTTATATACTGCGTTTGGTCATTGAAAAAGCTGAAACGGTCAACCCAAAGAAACCTTTTAAAGAAGTTATGGCGGTTTTGCGAGTACACAAAAGCCACCAGAAAGGGACAAGCACATCCATGGCTGTACTTGATGACCCTAGATGTGATCTCAGATGTTCTACAAAACGGTCTTATGATTCGCTTCAGAACAGGTATTTAACAGTGACTTTAGTTAGGTATTAAGTTAGTTATTTTGACTTTTGCCTTGCATCAAAAATGAAACTCCTGTAAGTTTTAGCATCATCTCGTAACAACTTCTGTAAGAGACCAGATTACCCAATTGTGGAAAAATATAACTAGCCTTTCTAGAACAAAACAAAAGAAATATTGGTATTTCAATTTAACATCCTTAATATATTTAATTAGCCTGTCTCAAGACCACCCATACATGATCCTGTGATTTATCTGAGGACTTACCATCACAGACAAGTAAACCCTGGCTGGCCTCTCAAACTAATTCAAAATTAAACGCTTTATTTTCATAGAACTTGGTCGAGATCATTTACCACCAGCCATTTAGAGAAACTGTTTAGGTTAATAGAGATAAGGCAAACAGTATTTACCAGTCCTTAAGTTAATTTCCTCAGCCTTCTGTAAACTGTTATGCTTATCTGATACATTAAGACAGGGCTGACTGCTGATAGAGGGAGCACCAGGGCTGACTCCTTGCTATGCATTATAAGAAACTGGCTCTTCAGCCAGCACTAGCGAATAACCAAAAAAAAAGGCTGCACGCAGCTAAAGCAAATACTTTAACTTTATTAGATAAGACCGAAGAGAACGGCCCGTTTCCACTTATGGCCAGCCCAGTACATGGAAGGCTTAGGAATATAGCTCCGGTATGAAATACTGAAAAATATGGAAAAATATTCTATATGACTAGGAGAAATTTAGACAAACATCCACAAATATCCCCTTCAGCTTGCTTTTAGATGGGAAGTCAGTTTATGTGAAATAAATACGAAATATGTATGTGAAATATATATGTGTCTATGGAGAATCTCATCCTAAAACTACCAAACCTGCCTTTTTTAATCTGTATAAAAATGTCCCCAGGAGGACAATACCCCTGACAGCCCACCTAAGCTAGAACACTTTTACAATAATATAATTTTTGCTCCCATTTCGTAATGACCAAAATGAAGGCAGTCTCCCATACACTATTTGATCTGACTCTCCGCATGTGCTAGAATTAGGTATTTTTCCAAAAGCCTTCCGGCAGCAGATCTCAAAGAACGCCAACCTCTCAACACACTTTGTTTCCATCGTCTTTCAGATCAGGTCACAAATCGACACAGTTCAGTTTAAAAAGAAAAAAAAGAGGGGGAAACAGCATGAATCTTCAGGGTCCTTTTCACTGAACGCGCAAGTCATAAGCCATTGTGAATAGCAATGACAATTTGTGCTTGAATTATGAAAATTGTTTTTAATTGTTGCTACCCGCTCAAGATAAAAACCATCAAAAATTATTTCTTAGTTGCCCTCCTTAGTGCTGTAAATTTATTAATGCTTTCAATTTGTAACAAGAATTCCGCCCTCTGAGAAGCTGAGAACAATATATTCTCTATACACAGCTCTTCTATGCCTTTCACACAGAGTTTCTTGGGGGAGAAAAATCACGACAGGACATTCAGATTTTATGGAATAATCACTTTGCCTTAGGAAAGTACGTATTCGAGAAAATGAGACCTTTTATTTCTAAAATTTTAAGAGGCTTTTCAGAGACTATTTGTCTTAATTAGTCATCGCTATATAACAACAAACTACTGCAAACATATATGCTGGGATCACTTTTCACAGGTCATGATAATCTGTAACTGGCTGAGTGCCCAAGAACCTCCTCAAGGCAAGTTAAACGACCGCACACCTCTGTCATTGTTCAAATGAGACATTTTGGCCTTTCACATTTACTTCCCAGTGCCAGAGAGACTCGATTTTGATGAAGTTAAATCAGACAATCAAAAACAGAAGGTGCTGTGAAAGAAACGGACCCTTAATGTACACTACAAACCTTTAAATATCGTGCTGCGAGCAGCTCGACTACTTTCCATCCATAACAATTCAAGTAAATTTATTAAAAGGTAGCAAATATTCCAGTTAAAAAAATGAGAGGGAAAGGAGAAGCTGTGACCTCTCTGGAGAAGGTAAAGAGATTTACTACTGAAAACACAAGGACAACTGACTGTATTTGAAGTCCAGGCTGCACCATAACGATTCATACTCTCATTTAAAGATTAACCCTTGCCAGGTGGCACTATTTTGAGAACAAGAGCAACAAAGCAAAACCAAAAAAAGCCCACAACACACACAACATTCCCCCTTCTTGGCCTGGGCTCAAGTGAAAAATCATCAGGAAAGAAAATAAGTTGGCAGAGGACAAACTATTGTATTGCCCCTGCTTTCCACACTTGCCCCTTTCTGCAGATTATCCCTCCTCTCCCGATAAAATCCTCCAGCACCTGACAACCTGAATAGTCCACAGACCAATGTGAAGATGTTTATAACAGTAATTTAAAATTAAATTTATAACATAGGTTTGTTGGTTTTTTTAAACACAAGTCACAATAACCAAAGGCTATCTAGGCAAGGTGAACCTTAGTTACGTATTCCATTACCCTCCATTAACTACACAGCGATCAAACAAATGAGACAACAATAACAAAATGGTCTGAGTGAAGTGATATCCAAGATATGCTTGTAACACCCGGGTGGGATTTTTGGACGATTTTTTTTTTGGTTTTGTATTTTGTTTCAAGGCTTTTAAAATACCCGAGCAACTTCTGTCATATTTACTGTAAGCAAAATAAAAGTCCATATTGGATTATATTTTGCACAAGAGGAAATTAAAAGTGATTCATGACAAAGCTTCCTGGCTGTTTTACAAGGAATGGGAGCGAACAAAACCAAAAGGGAAGCGAGAGGAATATGACTGACCTCACTGCGCTTTCCTCCGGGGACAACTAATGGGCTTGCTTCCACTATTCTTTAAGAAAGCCTTGAGGTAGTTTATGTACATCAACATACAACAGACAACCTTTGGGGGAAGGGACCCAACTCCTAGGGAAAAAAAAAAATAAATAAAGCCTGCAAAATGAAAAATTCTCAGACAGAGGTGAAAAAAACCGCTACTGAACTTGTTAGGAGGCAGAGGGCACGGCCTGGCAGTGCAGGCCGGCCTAGCCAGCCAGACGTGACCAGAGAAGCCCTCAGCTCTGAGGGAAGACAAAAGAGACACGGTCACGTAGGCGAGCACGATTTCTTTCTGTCAATATTTGCCTTCTCTTCATTTCTTTATTCTGCAGCTTCCACAATTTCCGCCCAGCAATAACGCAAAAACCCTTTCCCTCTTGCTGTGGGTATTTCGCTTGTGCCAGAGAGGCAAAACCACTCACAGAAGCCTCATTTGGGAGCTCTAGGCTCCAGCATAAAAGATTCTACGAGATCCCCAGCAAGGAGCAATCCAAGAAGGAAGTCTGGGCACATCCTTTCACGCTGCCTCCTCCTGGGCAGGTACAGACACCTGGCAATCCAGTTACAGGACAGCATCTAGTGTCACATCTACCAGTGCCACCAAATCCTCCCCAGTGTCATGCCCTGCACTCAACCCAAGATATGCCCAGTTTAAAACACGAGATTCAATTAAATGAGCCTGGAGTCAGGGTTTAGAAGGTTTTCCTGTGAACTTTGCCTGCGAGGCAGGAAATATTAAGGCTGTAATAGTTTTGGGCTACCTTGTTATTTCCCACCGGACTGATCACCAGGGTCTGAAACAAGAATTTGCTTCTACAGAGCACTGGCTTTTTCAACCAAGGATGGCACCAACTGTTCACAGCTCTTCCACAAAATAAGAGACATATCAGACTGCCAGGTCTTGCACCAAAACTCCTCTGTGTCTTGTACCTACTGAAAGTAACAGAGGCGGGCAGCTATTCGTAGGTTGGTTCTGGCCATTTGAGGCGGCCTTCCAAACACAGAGGCTTTTGCAGCAAATCCTTTCTAGGATTTATCCCCCCTGCTTGCTCGATGCCATTCACTGGATCCATGAAAAGACTGGAGTCTCTAGCCAGACAACCCCCTGAAACAGAATTTGGGAGCTTCAACAGATGCTTGAGTGCTTCTTTTTGGCCTGTGAAAAGCTTCAAGTTTTGCACAATTGCTCCTTCCTCCTGCTTATTTCACCGGGATGTAAGTGTCTACATGGCAAACCTCAGACAGGAGATACAGAAGCTTATATTTTATTCATTTTTGCCAAACACCTTAGGTTAAAAACCAAAAACAATAGGAGACAAACCAGGACGTAAACTTGAATGGCAAAAACATACGAGGCAGTTAGAGAGTGTTTGTGTATAAGAAGTTTGACAGTAATCACAGTATTGTAAATATTTCAAGTACCCTGATTACAGAAGCTGACAAACATGCATTCCAGTCATCACTATTTTCTTGGTATAGAGGAAGGGTATGATATTGGACAGGCCATATTAACACAGGTTTTATAGCAGCTCTGTCACCAAGGCAAGAAAACATCCTGTTTTACATGAAGGGCCCAAGATTGCATATAAAGACTTAAAAAAAAGTCACGTACAGATGCAGACATTTTTCTAAGGTTTTGGGTTGGGTTTTTTTTTTGGTTGATAGTTTTTCTTTTTTGTTTGGGTTTTTTTTGTTGTTGTTTTGTTGTTGTTTTGTTTTTTAAAGAATCAAAAGACATTCCTCTGAGTTAACTCAGGAACACATTCATTCATTTTCAGTAAGATTTAGTAACCTGGAACCTAAGACTTCTCCGAGGTGAAAAAGGGCACAAAGCTTTCTAAAGCATCAAAATCTAGCCAGTACACAGCACAAAACATCAACGCTACTGCCTCTGCAAGACCTACCTCCCACACAACTACCGCAGTTATTTCCCCATTTAAACGGGAAGTTAAAGGCTCAAAAGGGAATTGGTGTGGTTTAAAGCAGAAAGCCTTTTAACACTTACCTTTCCCGTATACACCGGTTCTGGTTCAAATACCACCTCTTCTGCTGCTACCAAAAACAAACTATTAGCATGCCCAGTATTTACCATTCGATAGCAAACACTCAAACTCCTTCTACTTCCAATTCTGAACTAAAGGTTGCAAGCACCTGCTGATATCAGTAAGAGGCTTGTAGGATATTACAGTCCTGCCATGTACCAACACATCACCTGTGTGGACCTGTTTTCTTCTGGTGGTTTCTTTCAAGAGAAACCAGCCCCTCAACAGAGACTTCTACAGTGCAGCAGATACACAAATGTGTAAATAAATAACACTTATAACAACATCATTGGTCCATTTATCATACCCTGCACTCCTCGCTAGTGAAGGTTAACACCGAATGAGAACATTTCTCCTTAAATTACTTAACTGTGAAGTTTACACTAAATGGCACAATTCCCAAGTAGAGTGTTGAGGGTGAGCCCGTACAAAAGTCACTTATTTTTTTAACTGAAAATTGCAAAACTGTGGCCCCCTAGGTTTGTAGAAAATATTCACATTGTTATCAGTATGGCAGCAAAGCAGACAGAAGGCATAAGGATAATCTTCATGCAGATGCTGATGAAGAATGAGAACTCCAGCAACGAAACAGTTGCTGTGCATTATTGCTACATGTATAGACTACTGATGATAAATGCACCATTATGCTTTTTTTTAAAAAAAAAGTTAGCTGTTCTAAAAGACAGATGCTCAGAAGGGAAGAAGAACGCCTTGAAAGGGATGGTTTTGACCAAAATAATCCATGGTACTCGATTAACAAACCCAGGCAAAGGTAACTCACTCCGTAGTTAAAATACAGTTGTGAAACAATTTTGTAGCACTGTCCAGCTAGAGAGGCCATCTGATCTCATCGACTCTTCAAGTTCACTTGGCTGCTCCGCACATTAGAAGAAGTATTATTACTGTCACCAGATATCTTTGAACAAAGATAAAAACGGCATTTTTAAAGCCAAAAATGTTTCTGCTAAACCTTGAGGGAGGCAGTTAAAATTCTGGCCCTGCATCGAGGCACAGGAAGAACCCAGTGCCCTTGCACGGCCCTTTATTTTCTGGAAATCTTGATAGAAACACAGTTTAGTTTGGCCAGTTTTGCTACATTAAGACTTCAGGCAAAAATTTTACAAGCCTTACAAAACCATGGTAATCTGTTAATATTTGCTGATATAATTATTTATCAGAAATAGCTTGCATCATAGGTTCAGATAGAACATAGCACAAGCTGAAGTCAACTTTTCATCTTGCCCAATGTTTCAGAGCATCAGGATACAGTAGATTCTCAACAACCAATCCCAGCATCATTTATCGCCCCTCATAAAGACGTATGTTACCAGCTATATGAAAACTTTGCCTCCACAGTCACTCTCAACAGGTTTTTCATTAATATAATGCACTGAAACACTTTCCTCTGGTGGCTTATTTGTGACTATGACAGGTGTCCACTGTGCTAAAAAGCCTTTTCTTCACATGGCCTGTACCCGAACAGGAGACAACAGGATAACCCCCTTTCTTTTTTAAGTATCTTTAAAGCAACTCTTCAACACCTCGCTTGCCTTTTTGCAGCCAGAATTCCTCCAGAACCAGGGATCTTTTGACATACACTTCTCTAATAGCAAATTATTAGGCCGAAGATTTATTAGCTGCACTAGCAAGGCCTTTTCCCAGTTGTTATTCAGTATGTTGCAAAGACCATAAACGCCTCTAAACTTCTTTCACAGGGATGTGTTTCACCCTAGAATTTTACTATACACTATCATCTATTTGAGCACAGAGACAATTCACACTTCTAATGCGGTATTACTGTTACATCAAGAGATCCCCTTATCACAGGTTTTATTTTACGTTTATACACGCAATATTCTGGTGTTTCCTACACAGCATTACATGCAATGTGTACCTTCAGAGGGAAACAAAAAGCATGAAAAAGCAGCAAACAATATGCCAGAGAGTACTAGAGGTGAAAGACAAAGCCATTTATCCAAGTTTCAAAGCCTTTTAACAGATTGCCATTGCCCTCAGTTTTAATTGTCACGTCACTCTGGGGAAAAAAAAAAACCACATATGAACCAAGGACTAGTAAAATACAACCACTTGCTTCCAGTAATTAGAAAATGGACCTTACTGATGGTCATGTCACAAGTGTTGGTAATAACTATGAAATATTCGTACGGGGTTTTTTTCCATTTTCCTGACATTTGCCCAAATCAAAGTACAGTGGGCATAATGCCTGACCCTGCTTCTGAGTTAAACTAAACTTGGGAGCTATACATGCTCAGGCAATTCTGAATACTGAGAGTGATATGCACAAATATTTTGCCAGCAACACTACCAGCTACATAAACGTCAATTAAAAAAAATTCCCAATGCAACGTGTCTTGCTACCATTTCAAAATAAGGGGTTTTTTTGGTGGATCCTCATAATCACACAAAGCATTCTTCCTGTAGAACACTTCACTAGCAGGCACAACCTTCCATTTTAAAGGTAGATTTCTGTGTTCCATGTTTGGTCAAGAGGCCTGTGAATTGATAAACAATGTTTTAATCACCCATTTAAAAGAGTCCAGTAAAAGATCGCAGAACTGGAAGGGACATCTGGAGGTCATCTGGTCCAACACTACCGCTCAAGCAGGGCTACCTAGAGACAGCTTCCCTGGACCACATCCAGATGGCTTTTCAACGTCTCCAAGGATGGAGACTCCACAACCTCCCCGGGCAACCCGTGCCCTTGGTCGACAAGCAGAAAATTCAGAGCAGCCCACCACCTCTTGTCCTGTCACGGGACACTACTGAGAAGGGCCTGACCCGGCCTTCGTCGTCTCCTCCCACCTCTCTCAACCTGCTGGCAATACTTTAATGCACCCCGGGGGTTGTTCTCAAGTTCTCCAAGATGGGCTGCAGAAATCTGTCTCCTTCAAACTCCCATATATCCAGCTGGGAGAGTCTAACACACATTCAGAAGCCGTAGCAACTGGATTATAACCAAGAAGGCGTCTGCAGAGTAACTCTGTGACTGGCAGTGCTTCTGAGATCAGCCTAGGTTATACAAACAATATCCTACAGTGAAGTATTGTCTGTGACAATAAGAGACAAGATGTGAGGTTAATACTGCACCAAAAAAATTTAAAAAAATCACGTGCGTTTAAGACTTTTGTTAATGACAGTGATATCCTTCATCTTCTGAGAGAGTATTTACATGTGAGGTAGGTGTAGGGTTTACATGTGAGGAAAGACGGAAAGAGCTGGGGCTGGACCAGACGTCCAGAGGTCCCTTATAACTGCGACCATCCCGTGCTTCTGTGAAGCTGTCAGAGCTCATGCTTCTTACTTGTGAGCGACTGAGAAAGGCATTTGGACACATCATTCATAAAAATTACAGATACACCATCTCTCCAGCGGAGTGGCAAGCAGAAGGTTAAATGGTAGAGAAAAAGCCCCATACCTGCCAAGGGGGTCAACAGCCCAGAAGCCAAAATTAACCTCTCAACTGAAATGAATGCAGGTTCACCCCCTTTTGTAGTACAAATATGTTTTTTTGAGTTCACCCTTCCTTTCCTCCCTCTACCAAAAGTAACCTCATCTCAATATGCTCAAAAGATAGCATCTTAAAAGTCATTTTCCCCTCCTTACTACTGATAAAGTAAGGACAAACAGCTTAAAAGTTGTTACAGTTAACAGAAAGTATTGATGCTTTACCTCAGGAAACTTTTCTTAAAAAAAAAAAAAAGACACTGAAAAACCACTCATCAATAATCTAAATCAAATTTAGGGATAAACACACAGAGCATAGGAGTAACTAAAAATGTCGCTAACTGCCTTTGCCAGCTCTCTGCTTGCAAAGGGTAAAAACCAACCACACATACACAGAAAACATTTGAGACTACCCTTCTGAAGACACACCGAGAGAACAGCAAACTATTTCTCGGGAAAGCAGCCACCTACAGCCAAGTCCCTTCTCACTTGCTAAACGAGAACATGGCCAACTAGAAGCGCACTTTGCTCAGCGCTAAAATGAGAGATAATGCTGTCCTGCCCTAAGCTGCGTCAGATCAGATATCAAAAAGCAGTTTAAACCAACGCGAAACCATGCGCCGAAAGGGAAGGCCAAAATTCTAAGTCCTAGGATGACGAGTTGATTCACAGTTTACTCAAGCTAATGAAAAGACTCCAACTCCCACAGATTTCAGCGGGTTATGAAACGGGTCCCGCAGAGGGAAACGGTCCAAGGCACAAACAGCAACGCCGTATTTTGATACCTAATTGCCACCACTGCCTGCGAAGAAATCCCTGGTGTCAAATAGAGAACACACACAATAATCTCGCTTTCTCATTTCAAAAATGGCATGAAAGGAACAATAAAAGAAAGTTACTGAAGAGAACTAGATTGTTCCCAGCTGTTATCATAAAACACTACAGCTGTTCGTGTCATTGCAGCTAATGACCAGTTGCACTTTTGCAAAGATTGTAACACAGTATGACCATTGTAATCTATATCAAACCGAAACTTGGCAAGCATCATGGAAAAAAGACTAAAAAAATTATTTAAATTCTGCTCAATTTTTTTTTTAAATTTCTGTTCATGGGTTGTTTTTTGTGTTTGAGGGAATAGTAAGGCATTTTGCACGAATGGTTCTGCATTCGAGTTGTCAATTACGTTAAGCGGCTTAAAAACCTATGGTAAATAAGAGGTATTAAATTACTAAAATAGCCTATCCAGTAATAAAAGCAGAATTCAGCCAAGAAATCCCAACTTTGTTGTTGAAAAAGAGGAGTGCTGAGTAAAACTATCTCAAGTCCAAAGTGGATGATGAAACACCTTTTAGCTGGAGCTAACAACAGGAAAGGCTTCCCCATCTAGAAGCTTTTAATTGTTTCATTAACTGTTTGGTGTGTGATCCAAATCTCATTTTTCATAAGGATTCAAATACACAAATGCAAAGAAAAGGTTAAAGTAAAAAAAAAACCAAACTCCATATATATATAATAAATATACATACACATAGATACAGAAATAATTTTTCAATACCACTCTCTATACCAGAGCATTATTCCTTGACAGATGGAGGAAAAACTAGCATGTATTCCCACAGAAAATCACCACAAAATTTGGAACATACTATTTCAAAGTAATTTAATGTCATTTCTAGAGAAAATACAAGAGTATTCGTTCCTTTCTAGACAGGTGCTTTCTCCTCCAAAATCACCCATACAGAACTAGAAGACATAAAGAAGTCACCAGCTCCTGCACTGCATTGGGGTTTTTTTTGGTTTTGGTTGGGGATTTTGGTTTGGTTTGGTTTTTCATTGGTGGTTTTTTGTTTTTGTTTTTCTCCTCGTTACCAAAGAAATCACTAATTTATCAAGAAAACTGCCATTCCTATCTAAAGATACAAATAACTGTTAACTTCAAACCAAGCACAGCAATGGCAAACATGTTAGAAGCTAAGCCTCTTTTTCTCGCTTTGGGTCCTTTAGCTAGACCACAAAGGATTTCTTTCCAAATGATGGTTACTTCAAAACATGAACAACTCAGGATCTTTGCTTTATCCGGCCACACAATTACTGAGCTCTCACTACCAGAAAAAAAAAGTCATACAACCCACCTTCAAAGACACTCACAAAACCTTAAATTAAAAATTAAAATCTAATCACATACTAAATTAGGCCAAAAACCTGTAGTTTGGATTTTATTAATTAAGCCTATTGAACAATGCCCAGAGTGAGTGTTAAAGACTGTCTGCAGCACCACATCTGCATAACCCATTATTAACACATTATTTTCACCATTCCAATGGGGAGTTCAAAGTGCATTTCCTTTCTTGTGGCAACACTGTGTAGGCTTGGTATTTTTGTATAATTAGCAAGTATCAGAGCCAACACTATAGCAGAATCTGCTCCATAGCAAATTGGTTATACTTTTTTGCTTCACTACATCAGTTCTACATCGTGCAACAGTCAGGGCAACTCAAGGAAAGTATTTTGGCCGACATGAATCTGATGCAATAAAAACCCTACGCTGCATGCCTCTAAAACATGGGATGGAGAAAGAGAGTCTGGTGTAGAATACCAGCTTTGTTATACCCATACCTGCCTCAGTCAGTACGCTTCATCCCACTACAGCACAATTTTGAAAGCCCTGCAATGCATCAGAATCCAGTTATTTTATTAAGGCAAACACACCTATCTGAAAGACTAAAAAAATAGCTATTACTATTGCTAAGATTTAAGACAACCATATTTTAGCATCGTTTTTCCTTTTCTCTTTACTGCAGAGATTCTGTATAATCTCTTCGCAGATTATGTTCTGCACCTCTTACGCTTAAGAATTCAAGGTGGGGGTTTAAGTTCACCCATCTGTGGTGAACTGCGGGTTGTTTTTTTCAAGCAAACACTACCAGCGCCACCAAATCTTCCCTCCCATCGGCAATTAACGTCGTGTCTGCTCGCAAAGGCACCGAAGCACGAGTGCCACGGCGGCCCTCGGAGCTTCCTGCAAACGACGAGTTAAAACCAAGAGCCGTGCTGCGAGTTCCCAACGTTACTGCTAAGCAACAACCTGCAAGCAGCAGAAGCGCAAAATAGAGACATCCTCGTGTGACAAGCAGGGGAGAGCTCGAGCAGCACACCCAGAGCTGAGCTTATTCGCTCCAAAGAAAGCGGCAGAGTCAGCAGCTGCCTGCGGAATTACCACAGAAGCCTGAGGAAGAGGCAGAATCTACTTCTCCTCTTCTCATGTGCACCCCCAGGCACCTACAGACGCGCCAAAGGAAAGTCACGCAATTCGGTGAACCTCAGGTACGCGCGCCCAGATCACAGCCACCGAGCAGCAACTCGGGCCGCTCACCACGCTTTGCAATAAGTACGAGAGCAGTAAGGAGAGAAAAGTCTGAAGAAACACAGGAAAGAAACAGGCAGGAAAAGAAATGGCATATTGAAACCCAGGAGGGAGAAAGTGTTAAAAAGAACAACTTGCTGAAATCAAAAGGAAGCCGCAACAGAAGTTCAGTACAGCACAGATTTATTTTTAAGTAGAAAGAGGTTCAAGTGGTAGACAATCCTCAAACTAAGTTTTTTTCTAAAACTTGGTGAAATACACCCTGAAAGGAAAAAAAGGCCATCAATGCCTGAAGCACATGCAAGCCCCAGACACCCAGGGATTCACTCCTAACTAAAACCACTATTTTTGACCTCTGGTGCCTTTCCACTCCGCTCCTTCTCCTCTCCAGCTCCGAGCGTAAATCATATTAGCTGGAAATTAGTTGGAGATTGTGTTGGCATCATAATTCAACCTAAAATATGACAGTCATGTCCTCCTCATACAGCAGTGTTACCATACCAACATTAACGTGCCCAACCTCGCTTATAAAAATAGACAGCGTAGTCAGCTTAAAATGCACGTAAATGACTGTCAAGGAGTTACTACTCTGGAGGAGCTATTTCAACAGGAGCAGCTTTCGGATGGAGGAGTCGGTAGAGTAGGAATAAGTAGTTCAGATTTTTATCTTTAAAAGAAATATTTACCATCCCAGCACTTGTGTGTCCCTGTTTCTCCACATGCTATCGTCTCTCTCTTCCTTCAATTCAGTAATTAGAGGAAAACAAGAAGAATGTAGACGAGGTACAACCTCCAGCAATAACACATCTGAATCTACACCCTGAGTGGCAGATCAGTCAATGAGCCGCATGCTTACGTGAACCAAGCTGCACACGTGCTATAATATTTTTCAGAATCAAGATGATACTCCCCACCATTATCGATTGAGTAGCCATTAAATGATCTTTTATGGGAGAAGCCAAGTCAAATGACTGATTATCAGAACAGGAAATGATTTAAGTGTTCAACTGAAGAAACATTATGTGATGGTAACTTGCATTTGACTTGTGAAACCACACAGAAAGGAATATAAGGAGGCACCTTTGCATGAAGATGATTTGAAGTGGCTTTTACTTCAGAAACTTGTGGCTTCTTTTATGGCACGCTTGAGAAAAGTGTTAAGCAGTATCTTTGTATCCTAAAATACTCTTAAGGAAGTACTCTGCTCCACATTCTTTAAAGCTATAGAGGGAACTATCCCCCACAACATGCTGCTTCGACATTACTGGGAAGCCTTGGATGAATTAATATTCATACTTAAAAGGAGAGCCAAATTTAAATTATAGTCCTGCTTTTGTACTTTAGGAGTCCCCCCGTAAAATAGAAGAAAATAATAATAATAATTAAAAAATATTATTTTGGAGTATCCAAGCTACAGTTACTTACTTATTGGGATTACCCAAAATTACTTCTGACAGAAAATATTTAGAAATACGAGAGAGAAAGGAATGCGGGAGTTCTCAAAGTCATGGAACTACCAAAAAAAAATAAAATTTTAAAACATCAAGCTACATAATCAAAGGTAAATATATTCTGCTTTTGATCTTCCCATCACGACCTACACAAAAAAGCAAGCAAAACCATGAAACACCTACCATCTCTAAGTGGGGTGCACGCAATGGAAGCGGATACTATTCAATTTGGGAATGGATGGATAACAGGGAGGAAACAACTGTTCTCTACAACATCCCCCTATGGAAAATGACCTCAACCAGCTCATATTTTCCAACTGAGTTAAATACTGATAACATCCAACGTGATCTCCTCTTTGAAGGTTCTCCCCACCACCAGCGCTATCTCTTGCTAAGCTCAGCCCAGACAAGCAGGTAACAGCAGACAGCTTTAGCCCGGGTGGAATTCAGAAGCACACAAAAATTTTTAACACACAAATAAGGCGATTTTGTCCCTCATTTTCTATCGGTCCTAAGACTCAGCATGCTCAGCAAGCCCCTCTCATAATAAAGAGCATGAGGAAAGCTCCCACCTGTGCAGGGCAGCGATAACTACACCAGAGAGGTGCCCTCAGCACAAGCACGGTTTTTCCTCTATGCCTATGCACCAAAAGACTTGCTCTGCTAAAGGCCTTGTTTACAAAACGATCTTAATGACTACGAGGCTCAGCGAGTTCACAAAGCAAAATAAATCAGCAGCTTTATTACACAAGCGTAACTGTCAAGCACTGTACTTTGATTTTGTTTCAGTTTCTCATTACTACACTCACAATCCTTTACAAGTGTTATACACCCATCGCAGACACATACAGGTCTGTGCAGTGTAAAAAAGCAAAGATTGCAACACCTAAGGAGCATCCAGCTGACAGAATCCATTGGTGTTACAGGTATTATCTTAGTTTTAACCCCATTATACGCAAAAAAATGGTTATATATAAGAAAATAACAAGCCAACCTCATTTTCTTTACTAAGTAACCGTAAAGCCTACGCAAGCATATTCAGTTGTTTTCTGTGCATCTCGTAGGGGTTGCTTCATGGAGGTACCAGGGGATGTGTGATTAGTCACCAAAGCTGAGGGGGGATCACCCATCGCTTCCCATGAAGGTGCAGGCGGATGGAGGAGAGCAGATAACCCCCAGCTGTACCTTCTGACACAGCTGGGGGTGGGTTATCTAGTTAGTAACACTCCTTAAAGCCAGGTGCAGGCTCTCCCCAGAACAAGTGAGTACATCCCTAACTACTGTAAAGATAATTGAAAGAAAAATAGAGTCAGCTTTCCCACGCCAATAGGAGCAGCTACAAAGCAACTCCTTCCTTCCCTTCCTGAGGATCAGGCTGGATCTTCAGCACGCTCATCTTCAATCTACTCTCATCAGACAGCTACGACTACCCAATTAACACCGGTCATCGTCATACATTTCCTAACACTCAAGATTACACCAAGATATATACCACGTTCACCAGAGCTACTGACATTCAGGTCATCACACAGTTGCTCAGAAACCACAGAAGGGCAGCCCAGCGCTCGCAGGACACGTCTCTGCTGGGAAAATGGCATTTGATTCACGGAGAGACAGACGCAGGCTTCTGCAATCCACCGCTGCTGGATTCCAGCCTGGAGAACAAGCCTTTGGCAAGTACACACAAGTCTCCCTGGACTCATGGAAACCCTAAACTTCGTTGCTAATTCCCATTATTGACAGCAATTTTACCTTTCAAGAATCTGAAATTAACACTGATGGCTAACGTATCGACCATGAGCTGGCATTCGTATTACAAACAAACAACAGCCTGAACCTTAGAACACCATTAACAATGGCACGGTTCGAAATTCAGAGACAGCAGAGACCAGCGTTGAGTTATTATGGGCGCTGGAAATCGCTGATATAACTGCATACACCTCCACACGCATCACACAAGGAAAGGAATTGCCAACGCCGGGGTGCACAAGCTGTGGCAGCAGCCTATCTAAACAGCTGAGATGAAAGGATTTCATCAAAAGCCCACTTTCGTTCAAAGGAGGAAAAAAAATAAAGAAAAAAAACCTGACAAACAAACCACTCAAAAGCACATAACCATCTGACCTGCCCAGAAGAACCAAAACAATCACTGCACCTAACTAACAGCAAGGTTTCCAAGAAATACTGCCTTTACTTCTCTGCATGACCGCTCCAGTTCACTTTCGAAGGTTTTATTTCGGATTACTCCTCTTTAGAGCAGTATTTCTAGAAGGCAGTAATGCAACACTGAATATTTTGAGGAGGTCAAGTAACACGATACACAGCTTTTCCCTCCAGGTTGGTGGGGTTCAAATCTTGCTAATGTCAGTAGTGACCAAAAGCTGTTGACATCAGGCAGCTGCTATGTGACCCACCAGGAATGCGCCCGTATCCTCAGGGCAGTTTTTCCTGGACAGGTATTCCTACCTTCACATGAACAACACACTGGCTGGGCAGTCTCAGGAGATAAAGCAGTGTGGATAAGGAGAAGCTTCCTCAGTCCTGAAGGAGAACAAGAACTTAAAACCAACTCTATCCAGGTGAAGGCTGCACTGTACCTCTAACAACAACAACAACATAAAAAAAAGCAAGGAATTTCAATTTAAGTACGTCAACAGTGTGTTGTCCTGAGCCTTGATCCCAGGAACCTCTGAATGTACCTGAATGCACAGGTTATTTGCAGTCAACAGGCCGTTCAAAGCGTTGCAACTCTACAGGATCACAAAATCCAGACAGGAAAGGTGAACCGTCCAATCTGCATCATAACACACACACCATCTTAAGGAAAGTACAAAAAGAAAGCAAAAATGTACTTCTCGAACTGTAACGGCATCATCTGGATCCCCACACAGGATCTTCTTCCCCTTTAATTCCACAGAGCGCTATTTTGTCAACTTTACCAAGAGTTAATTCGCTTCTGAAAACTTAACATTACACACAGACTTGAAGTTCTTCTTTACACTGATCATTGCACGACAGTGTCTGACCCAAAAACTTCACGCTGCCCAATGTAATTGTGCACAGGCTGCATAACAGGGGTGAAAAAAGACTAAGACCTTACAAGCACCTGGTGCCTCCTGAGCCTTTTCCCCCTCTTCCACAAGCGTATTTTATTTTTTATGAAAATAAAGCTCAGCCACTTCAACAAGGAAAGCAAAATGAAGTACGAGATGAAGTCCTCACCTACAGAAATAACCCCACTTCTCAGTCTAGTTCAGTTTTTTAAGCACGACAGCATTTTAAGCTGTCAGCCACGAGCGCTCTGCATGAAGCTGCTGGAGCCGTCACCTCCCCAAACCAAACCCACCCTTACGCAACAGCGCTGGGCCGGGATTTTCACCAGCCAGCCCAGAAATGTTGTTAGAAAGAGACATCTCCTGTCGTGCACCAGCAAAGCGAAAGGCTCTAAAACAAAAAAAAAGGCCAACCAAACACAAGAAAAACTAGCAAAAAAAACCCAAAACAAAACAACAAACCCAGGAGTTTAATCTAGGGCCTACATCTGTAAGATAAAAACATTTCCTTTCCAAGTAAGGTTTTATATGATAAAAAAAAAGGTTGTTTTCACAGGTTATATCTCACCAACATCAGAATATCTAAAATACCAAGGCCCTCCAACTACTTGCGTAGGTACTTTCAAGGTGCCTTTTTTATTATTATTTCTTATTCATTTAACATTGCAAGCCTACTTCAGTTGCTCATATCCACAAGGTACAAATCATGTCCTATAGGAGAGAAACCAAGTAATCATTTCCTACCTCTACTATTATTATTACCACCAACTGTCTTCTTACTCTTATTTCCTTACAGGTTATATGAAGGCAGGGTGAAGTGTCTATGATACAAAGAAAAATCCTATTAAGAATCAGTTTACTGTGTACTACTCTGTTCAGATGCTATTTTAAGACCTTTCAATATTTAATAAAGGACTGAACCAGTTAAATCTTCACATCTCCAGTGAAGCACTGATGAGACAACAGTTACCAGGTGAGATAGACACCTAAGCAGAATGGATGACTTCTTCTTGTTCAATACTTTAACTCAGTTTAACAAAGCTGATTTCTGGTTTAGTTGCATCATAAAAATACGTAACTGTAGATACTGCTAAGTTTTCTCAAACATCTGAAAGCACCGTTCCTAAGACATTACACGTGTGAAAAACGCAAAGTGCAATTACTGACAAAACACATTAAGATGCGCTGAAACCGTTGAGGGGTTTTGTAAACACAGAGATAATCCTATTCATGATGAACATCGATTTAAGATGATGGAAGTTCTGCTAAAGCAAAGATCAGGACATTTGGTCATGTGTTATGGCCAAGGCAGATTAAAAAAAAAAGAAAAAGAAAAGTTAGACACCACATAATCACAAAGAAACCTTCCCAATTTGTTCAGTTGTTGTTTCTACAGAAGCATTAGTTAAATATAGCTGTTTCAGGCTTCCAAAGCCTACTCTTGGGGTGATATAACAGACTGACTACTTAAGCAGTAAATATTGCAGATACTAGAAACTAAAGGTGAATTCCCAAGTCGTTCATTAAAAATTCTTATCATGCTTAAAATTATGTTTCTTACAATATCTGAGGATATAAAATTTAATTTGGAGGGAACAGAAAAATAAGCCAGAGGGGAAAATGCAGAAGGCAGCAAGTGTAAATATAAAAAATATAAGTAATATGCCATTCTGAATATTTACATTGAGTGTTTAGTTTCGGTGTACACTCATGTAAATACAAAAGTGTATGTATTCCAAGGCCATTCCAATTTCCAGCCTCCTGGGTTCTGGAAGGATGCAGAATGCATCTAGGGTTTGTGCTCTCCATCCTTAACACTCTGCATTGGCATAGGGGTCATAACCTAACCAGATGAAATGCACTACATCCAAGTGTATTCAGCTACGTGGCCAGCGTAGAAGAAAATAAAATAATTTAAAAAAAACAAATACACACGCACTTCATATGTACTGAGAAATGCACATGTGCAATTTAAATCAGGCACCACCTCAGTAAATAAGACCTTGGTCTGTACTGCAGGGCACAATGTGGTGCTAATCCCAACTCTAATTTGTTTATACGGCACACGCATACCTCCGAAACCGAGACAAAAAAAGAAAAATAAAAATCATGGAGCCGAGACGCGTCCGTGGCGAGCACCCCCCGCACATCTGCACGCACAGGCGGGCACGGCCGCGGTTCCCCGCGGGATAACTCCACATCCACGCAGGCTGGGCCGTCAGCAGCAGACGGCGATGGAGGACGAGGAGGAGGAGGAGGAGGAAGCCGCCTCCCGCCGCCCCCGTGCGCCCACGGCCACGTCCCTCCCCGCCCGCCCGGCATCCCCGCCGCGGGGGCGGCCCTGCGGGGATCGGGGTGCGGGGGGAGCCGGGCAGCGCAGCCGGGCTGGGGGGAGCGGGGAGGTTTCCAGGCACCCTGCTGCATGCGGGGAGCCGAACGGCAGCGAGGAGCGGCGCAGCCTGCGGGGGGGCCTGGGAGCGCAGTCCGGAGGAGGAGGAGGCGGCAGGGGGATGCCCGAAGGAGCAGGCGGGCTGGGGGAGGGGGCCGAGCCCTGCCTCCCTCTCCCCCAGGCAGCGGGGCGGGTGAGGAAGCTGGGGCTCCCCCTCTCTCTCACGCCAGCCTGTGCAGCGCCTTCAAGGCGGAGAGGGGGAGGCGGCGGTG
>VWYH01003694.1:323984-366221 GCA_013399365.1 Pampusana beccarii | reverse complement strand
CTCACTGGGAACAAGTTTCTTCTCAAATTTAAGTGGAACCTCCTATGTTCCAGTTTGCACCCATTGCCCCTTGTCCTATCATGGGTTGTCACTGAGAAGAGCCTGGCTCCATCCACGTGACACCCTTTACATATTTATAAACATTAATGAGGTCACCCCTCAGTTTCCTCCAAGCTCAAGAGCCCCAGCTCCCTCAGCCTTTCCTCATATGAGAGATGCTCCACTCCACCATCTCTGTGGCTCTGCCTTGGGGTTGCTCATGCATCCCCCAGATAAGAGACTCTGCATGACGAGTGAAAGAAAAATTGCATCCATCTCCCCTAACAGCGTATCTTGCCCGGCACAGGTGAAGTTGCCAGCGGGGCTGGCACAGGCTGCAGCTCTCCCCTTGCTGCTGGGGCCCGTCCAGCCCCAGCGTCTCCTCAGACTGCCCAGCAAGGCCAAACGCGATGGTCAGACGTGGGTGTGAAGTGTTAGTTATCCCTGGTTGGAACACGACAACTCTTACGTCATGTTTCTTTGAGGATTGGAAAGTAATTTATTTCTGTGGCAATGTCCATCATGGTTCCAGACAACATAAATATTGTTTAGGGCTTGTTTATACATGTCCTTGTTCAGGAGGAGCTATTCCTGACTAATGTCATGACTAATTTCCAGAGTAAGGCTGAGCCGTTCCGGTTTAGTTTAACACTGTGAGTTTTAATTAAAGAGGAAAACAGGGCACACCTTTTCTGGGAGAGGGATGTTTACAGAGTTGTTGTTGAATAAATTCTGTGTAAACGATCCAAGAATCAAGAGACACCTAACCCGGCTTCCCATTTCCCTCCAGGGTGATGTACAAGTAGCTTGCTTAGTAGATAATATTGCTTTAGAAAGCCACAAAGAAAATAAGATGGCAGTTATGACACATTCTCTGCTTTGATTTGCCTGACATTTTTAGGGGACATTTTGTTGGCTGTCCTTGCGGTGTTTTCACTGAACACGGGAAGACGTTGTATGCGACTGACATTCAGTACAACAGCGTGAGTTCTCAGCTTGTTCCAACAACCCCGGGGAGCTCCGTGTGGTGCGACCATCCTTTTGTCCCATGAGCACAAACTAGCTGGGTAACCGAGTTCCCATCTGAGATTCCTATCGCAATGGTAACGCAAGAACACGAAACAGAGCTAGTGCTTAAGCAAGGGTATTTTATATATGCCCCAAACAAATCCTGAAGCTCACAAGTATGCAGAAGGCTTCCCGTATGTTAGGTGTACATTCATAAAGCACCGGGTGCGCAGAAGAATCTGGACAGAGAAAACCCTCCATCCTCATCCCCGCTGCCGGGAAGCGCTGCTTAGCGGCACTTGGTGCTTGGACACAGAAGGAGAAGCAGCATGTTAGGAATGCAGCCTGGCCAGTAAATGCAGGTATTGCCCACACCTTGTGGGCTACAACTTCATGAGACGCGGAGGACCAGTTTGGATCCGTTCTTCTGTGGCTGCAGGCTGTGTGCATGAGTCATCTGGATTCTTCTTGATAGGCTGCAGGAACAGAGCCTCTGGGTCTCTCCAGCTTACGCTTGCTCCCCCTTGAGTCACAGGACAAGGCTTCAGCTCTGTTTTTTTAACAAGAAAGTATGATTATTGTTGCTGATATACAGGGACATTCAGTGTCGCAACTCCAGCAAGTTTGTACTCATTCTGAAAGCTATCTAGGACTTTTTTTTTTTAACAGTTTTCTTTTGCTTTTAAGTTTTCAATTATAATATGCCACCCAGGCTAGGTAAAGTTCTTTCATTTGATCTTGTGCGGGGTCTTGGTGATGAGTCTGTTGAATGCACTTAGTCTTCCTTCCCAAGATAGAGTTCCCATTTCAGGTAATTTATTCTTTAGGAGTTTTCAGATAAGTTTTCATAAGACAAAGATGAGTGCCACTGCCAAATACCATGTATCACGGCACTTGTGCAAGGTATGACACGGCCGAGATTCAGATCACAGCTATGAGACCTCATGACTACTCTGTCATGGTGTGGTGCAATCTTAACCCCATGACTTGTTTCAGAAGCATTTGCAAAATCATAATCCTTGCTGTGAGAGAGGGAAAGGAAGAGAGAGAAACCACTAAACACCTTCTTTTTTTCTCTTGTAATGGTAACAGACTGGAAAAAAACACATATTTCAGACCTATGTTAGTAGTAAAGGTTGTATAACTATTCCTTATTACTTAAATCAGTCCTTTCCCCTCATCTGTACAGCTGGTCCTTCAGCTTTTTCTCACAAAGACCTCTTTTATCACTGAGGGATTTCTTATTCGTGGGATCTGAGTTCCATTAGATTCCTTTTTCTCATTTACCAGGAGGAGGAGAACATGAAGATCACATCTTCAAATGGCAAGAACGCCGTCTGTGGATTCTGGGAAAATTCTAACACGCTTGACCTCTTGCATCACCAATCCCTAGTAGCATCATTAGTCATTTCATCCCCTAGTAGAACAGAAGCCCAGCATGATACATGGGAAGCTCTGGTCTTCTGAAGAGCAGTCACTTCTGATCACATATTTTGGAGACAAGGTCTGTAAGAGCTGGGAGAAAGAGAATTTTTTCAAGTCCAAAATAAGTCGGTCCCCACTTCTTCCCCACAGATGAACTATTCCATTTCAGTTGTGACACGACCATTCTTTTAAGCACCTAGCAGCTCCAGAAAGCAGCAGCATCCAGCTGAAGTGGAAGGAGAAGTAAACGCCCATACAATGAGAAAGCAGTAATTTTAAGCCAGAGTTTCATAAAGATGTACAGACTAATGAATTCCAAACTTTTCCATAGGTACCATGAAAAATTAGCGATAGAGTTGCCTGGATTTTATTTCAGCAGCAAGATGAAGATTATCTTCTAGAAATGTAACCATATGTTTGCACACTGACTCAACCAATTAAGATACTGTTTTAAAGTATTGATTGTAAGAGATAGCATTTTAAATTTTAATCACTATTATTAGAGAAAAAGTGTTCTAACTACAGAGAGTCTGTCCTTCACGCATAAGCTTTTAGCCCCTGAAGTTCTGGCTTCACATGTAATAAATGCAAGTTTGACAATATCTTGGAAGTAAAGAAGAGTTAGAGAGTGCTCTTGAGTATTATGATGGCTGCATAGAAAATACGTGTAATGAGGTTAGTCTGGATGTTGGTGCTGCCTTAACTAATTTTTTCCTGATTTTTCTTTTAAGAGAGATTTGTAATTGTTTCCGTTTACTTCCCTTCAATATAAAAATTATTGGGGATTCTTAACATCCATGTATTTAAACCTGTTGCCTAGACCATAATCTCTATCACATAGGTGTTTTACAAGATTAAACCCCCTACATAGTCATCTATATTGACAGTGCATCTTCAGGAGATGCTCCATAATGGAATCATTGTTCTCTTCCAGCCCACGCTCGCAGTGCTGACTATAAGCACCTAAAACTTGCAAAAGAACTACATTTATCTACATCTGACCAAAAGAGATTTGATAGCAAGTGCTGTATACTAGCCTTGGAAAGCCAATATAATTTATCAGCACTCCACATGCCATTTGGTTCCATCGTATCCAAAAGGGGACACCCACCCCAGCGTAGAGAGCCTCCACAAAGGACACATGCCAGGTGCGATCACCATCAAGGGGCACCGCCTGGGGATCTCCTTGACAAATGGTCTCCCACACTTACTCTAGCTCAGTACACAAGAGGGAGCCAGATAAAGGGCCTGTGGCAGGTGCCAGCTCTTTGTATCATCCAAATGCTTTCTGGCCACATTTGCAAAGGGATGGAAAGTTCAGATGGCAAAACATAGCCACATAATCCATCACCAAATGTATTCTCTCCTTCCCCACATGTTGTCTTCATGCAGCCACTGCAGGCACTTAACCTGGTGCATCATCAACCTCTCTGGAGCTTTCCATGGTTTCCCTTTGCATACATGTGTTGGGCTTTTGGCTCAGATACTTCTTTAGGTTCCAGATTAGGTCCTGAAGCTCTTAGCAGAATTTCACAGAATCACAGTACAATTTGTACACACTGTACGCACTGTTAATGATACTGTGCCTGGTTTAGAAAGCAAAGCAAAATAGATAATTCTATAGAGAGTCATGGAATGGATGATACCAAAATGAACTGCGTTGGAATAAAATCCAAGCAATGGCATCCAGAATGCTGGAGAGGGAAATCAGGTTAGCTCCAGATTCCAAGATGCTAAATCAACATGGAAAAGAGTAACAAGGGGTGCCGTGAGCAATTACACAGAGCCTGGCTGACATTTGAAAAGTCAACAGATAATACAAGAACACAAGTGAAAGAAAATAACCTTGAACCCCTGTAAATGGTTATACCCCCTGCCAATACTGGCCTGTTTACAACAGGTTTCAATATAAAAGAAGCATAACTATGGTCATCTAAGGCTGTGAATGAATATTTGCATTCAGATCAAGCCTCCCGTGCACAACTGATCCACGAGTCATGCCTGTAATCCCTAGCAGCATGCAGTCTCAAGAGAAATCATGCAAGGGACTTCCACATCTGTCCTCTTCCCAGTGCTGCCGAGAAGCGAGCCAACACAAGCTTCCTCCGCTGCAGCTTCAGATTTCTTAAGAGGCACATACTTTCACCAGACTACCTTAGTACGCCCAAAGGTGAAGACCAGGTTAGAATTAAGTTTGGAGACAAGTACTGAAGCCAGCGTAAGAAGACACCAGCCATACAAGGAGTCATACCGAACTGCATAGTTGGAAAGTCATGGAGCCAGAAGTCTGAAAACCAAGGAGTCCCTATTATAAGTCAGGGCTGGAAGAAGGTGAGTTACAAGAGCGTATCACAAAGGAGACAGGAACCAGGGGTCAAGACTAAGCAAACAAGAATGAAAAGCAAGAGAGTCAGAAGCAAAACTACAGCCAAATGGCACTGCAGGCTGCCAAGAGCAACTGGTGGAGTTGCCTGACACATCTGCTATTAGAGGCAATTAGCCAAGCCTTAGCTCCTGCACAGCTGGGCCACAGTCCCAGTCGCCCTATTGCATCCAGCTGCAGGGCCAGTAGCCCAGGCAGAGCCCAACAGTGTGGATAAATGTGCCTTGGTTTAAAACTCGACCTGCAGGAGTAGCTTGTCCCTATAAATCTACTGGTACAAGCAGCACATTGAACTCAACTTATGCATCCAGTAGAGCGTTGCACTGATTTGCCTGAATGTCTTTAAAATTATAGCTGTAATTAAGCACTGCAAGTTTGTGCAGTGGAAATGCCTTAGTGTAGAAGAAATAGATGTATGCGAAGGCAGGCAACAGTGCCAAGATTCCCAGAAGTGGAAAGATATCCCCTCATCCCCCCCTGCTGGTGTGTGTGTCCCCCAGAGGGCCGGGGAGCATCCACCTCCTCTGCTTCGCCTGTGCCAGAACTCTGTGAAACTGCAAGAAAGGACCCTTGGGAGCAGCTTCCAGCATCGAACTGTTCTCGAGATGCCGGCAACAGCTTAAAACCACAGTCCTGCTATCAAGAATTAGTCATATGCTCCCTGAGAGTTCATCCTGCAGGCTTTGGTTCTTAATTAGACATCGGTTTTAATGGGAGACTACAGAATACGGATTTTGCATTGGGCCTTAAGATGTTATCCCAGTGCACAGCAAAATCTTCCTGAAAATATATGTTAAGAAAGAAATGGAAGGAAAACTCACTCTTTTTTTTTTAAGATGTTCTGGCAGTAGCAAACATCATGGCAAACAGATGCCTGCTTAGAGAGAAAAGAACAATATTTGAAGGAAATGCGAACAGCAAAATAACAAAATGCATGTTCATTTTTTATTATAAGTATCTAATATATAGGTAACTGAACTCCAGTGTGATATTATAAACTACAAGTGGCAGAGCAGTTGAAGAGATCCTCAAGTAAGATGTGATACTCAGAATTTTTAATACTCAAGATGCTTTTTCAGAAGCAATGCCGTCGTCAGAGACAAAAGAACAAAGAGGAACGTGTGTAATTGTTTTTGCAAGAGTAGAGCCTTATTTGTTTTCAGAAAGATGTCACAAATTATTATTTATTTTTGCTGCCCTTACGGCCAGAAAACAGTATAGATTAAATCCCTTTGAAGGTAATGTGCACAGAACATATAATGGAGTAAATTATTTATTCAGGTGTCATCAGTGCCAACTGAGGGCTCAGTGGTAACAAACAGACCATAACTAGTGTTAGGGGTGAGATAATTAATCACAATAAATTAATACCCAAGGAACAAACACTGAAAACTTTAATTTAATTGCCCCAAACTCTCAGAATATAAAGTGCCTTGTGATGTATTATTTAAAGGAGCATAGTGAATATGAAAAGGAGTGATGGAATGTGTTTTCCATACTGACCTGTGCTACGGCTTTTCCTAGGAAATTTGGAATGGAAAAAAAGGACAGAACAACCTGATCTCTGAATGTGTGCACGTAAAATTCCCAAATGTTTACAAAGTCAAACACTGCAACCTGGATATTACCCTACAGTTTAAGGAGCTATAATGAACACAATTGCTATATTGAATTAAATGTAACTACCTTCTTCAAGTTGGCTAAGTGGTTGCAATACAAAATATAAAAATCTTCAATTAATGTTCAGTCAGACTGGCCATAATTTATACATTTGGAATCCAGATTCTCGCTTACCCTAAGGCTTTAAACTGCTCTAAGATGCAAAGCTGCTTTATAAGGCTTATAAGTTACACTTACACTCACTTAAAATCCATTTTATATTCCCGGGGTGGTGAAGAGCAGCCCTAATGTAAGACAGAACCAGGTTTCTAATTGACTGCAAACATTCTCAACCAAGGATACAAATTGAGGGCTGACGTCTCAACCAAGTGCTGCAAAGGGACTCCCCTGCTGCAATGCCCTCCTAGTCCCACGGGGCTTTCTGCAGGGCAGCTTGCACCATTAGGTGCGTTAATAACCTTAAACAAACAACAGAAACACAACCAACCAAACTCCTCCCTTTCCCCCCCGCCTCGGGCATGCCACAGAACATCCTTTCAATCATGTTTTAATTAAATTGCTTTCCAGCTTCGCAAGTTTTTATGTAAGAAGCACATGAGCTGCTTTGATTTTTCCTCCTCCTCCCTCACTCCTCCAAAGAAAGTTTCAGTGCTCTACACTCGCTCAAACGGCACTCAGCACAGCAACAGACACATAAATCTCCTGAATTGCTGAAAAAGTGCTACCCAGAGGCTGGTATGGCTCTAGATGATGACAATCAAGTGCACAGGACTGCAGAACGCAGTTGAAAAGCACTCAGATAATACATTTTCCTTTTTAAAGATCCTTATTGGTACAGGCCACATCCATTCTATAAATAGATGTGCTCCACAGGATGGGACAGTTTCATCATCTTGACTTTAATGGTTTGTGAAAATAATTTAAACCATAAGCAAGGAACAGACATTAACATTATTCAAAACTATGAAGATGTTGCTTATTGAGCGTAAGTAAATATTTTTCAGTTACTCTTGCTTAGCATTGCCAGTAAGCCCAGCACTAGCGTTAGTCGCTTTTCACGCTGCTTTCTGCCTAAGAAGGAAATATTTCTCTAACTCTCCTGGAGTTCACAGCTATCCCAAGAGTAATGACTTCTTGCTGGTTGTCTTCCAAAGGATGTTGTCAGCCCCTCAGTAGTTCATTTCGAGTGAAAATAACCCTTGTGTCGAGGCCAGGCCAAGATCATATACCAAATAAGTCCCATTAAAATCTTCAGATAAAGCTTAAGTGATATTTAAGCACTACAGTGCTGGCCGATAAGGAGATAAGACAGAAGAACGTGATTGCTGCTACGCAGATATACAACTAAACACAGTCCACTGATACACCAAAATCCTACCAGATGGCAGATGACCTGACCCCGTTACTTCACTAAAATGCTTTCCTTTTGCCTCTGTCCCGTCCAGACTTAGCTTGAGCTGACACATTATTTCTTGCTCCAACTTCTTTTGGGCATTGGGTCAGCTGGAAAAAAAGGTCTTGTTCATTTTGGAAAGAAACAAGAGAAACGGATGTGTCTGGCACCATATAATTAGAGTGCAAAGCATGGCCACAGATAAAATATACATGCATGTAAAATATGGGAACCAGACCTTCTGACTTACTAATGCAATTATTCACGCGCATGGCAACACAAAGATGCTGTGGAAGAGAATCTGTGTCAATGATAATGTTTGCTCAGATATTCACCTGCATATTCGTGGGCTCAGATGGAGAATATGCAGTAGGGAATGACCAGTCTACCTCCTTCCATTTCTGTGACCCCGACATTTTCCTGCTTCGTCTTCCTTTCTTCTCTTCTCTCTTTTAATTCTGGATTTTTTTATTCCCCTTCTCCATTCATTTCAGAAGTACCTGGAACAATATATCAGAAAAGTTTTATAACTCCATGTTTCCCCTTAATGATGTACGTTACACCTTGCAGTACCATATACATTCTCTTTCTCCTCGAAGAACCTTTGTAATACCCAGTTAGAGCTGCTGGCCCTTCTCTCTGGCTCTTTCTCCTTCCTTCCCTCCCTTTTTCCCATTCTCCTCACTTTCTTAGCTCTGTTGTAGCCCATGGCGGGCAGTGACGAGGAGGGATGGAGAAGTCCCTGCCGTGACATTTTCCAGTGATTCTTTCCCAGGAAGAAGCCATGTCCCAGCATTCCCTGAATACACCCTCAGAGTGTCCAGAAACACTTTCCAAAGTATTCTGGAGATTCTTAAACTCCATTATTGCAAGCGGTCTCAAATTTCTCCCCATCAGAGCCTGTACTCTGAATGACTTCAAGCTTTCTCTGCCGCACTGTCTTCAAATTATCTACCTAAAGACATTAGGGTAAAGTCTGGTTATTTCACTCAAAAACAGAGGTGAGCTTAGTAAATCTATTGTTTTCCCATTTAAAAAAATGGAAATTGCTAATACTGTTCTAAATATATAGTCACTGCCAACAGTAACACACATGGCAGCCAGCTCCCCTCTGCATTGAGATTTCCCAGACAAGCTGTACAATTTCACTCCAGAAACTGCTAAGCCTTGGCAATAATCAAAAAATTGCTTGGGAGACACTGCAGAGATGTTGGATAAAGCTAATCAGGCAGGCCTATGAAATAAATATTAGCATAAAACTGAGGAAGAAGAAGCTGCTGACCCACAAGTGACAGACACCAAGCTTTTAGTCTGAAGTTCTGCATCTTTTGCATATCATGCATATACAAGGTTCACATTATATGAAGATCATGTAGGAAAACTCATACAAATTAATGCTCAAAAAATACATTTAGTTTCTCCTAAGAGTATGCTGACTTGACAAATGAGGGAGGAAGAAGAGAGAAGGTTTATAATTTCTTGGCATTTAGCAGTAAACAGATGCTTTCTAGCCTTTCACTTACTTTATGTTAGACTAAAAGTATGCATTTATTTTAATTCAGATCCACTTGTATTGCTCCTGCCACTTCCTGCTAGGGTTTATCCTATTAGAGCTTTAAAAGCCACTGCTTGGCATCTTTCATAATTGCTTGTGCAGAAGGGTGGAAATGCCAACACCCCTCTGTCCACCCTGCTCACCAAGTGCGGCGATTCATTTTGGATAAGTTATGGAAGTGATCAACAACAAGAAAGTTTCACATTTCACATTCAAAGATGCAGAGCCTGGAAGCTGAACTCAGCAAAATTCAAACTGGAGACAACACACACATTTTTAACAGTGCAGGTAATTAACCATTGGATCTGCTTGCCCTGGAATATGCTGTGATGCCTGGAGTTTTTAAATCAAGTCTGGATGTCTATAAAAAGATGCTGTCTGCTTCAGTTGAAAGACACTGAACTTGATGTAGAAACACCATTGGCCTTGTTGCACAGAAAGCCTAGACAGGCCTAAGGGCTTTAGTGACCAGGAAATACACTGAGAAACACAGTCGAGTGTAAAACACAATTTGCACAAATACCGGTAATGCACGCTGTTTATGAATTCACTTCTGCTGAGAACATCAAGCACTTTAACTTAACATTAGCTTTCTGTGGGTGCGCTAGTCATACTGGAATATACGACAAATACAACAGAATGTGTGTTTCCACGTTTTTGTCCAGGTTTTTGTGTTTGTTTGTTTCTAATCAGTTCCATTTAATAGTGTGAAAATGAAGAACTGTATTCTAGTAAAAATAACATAGTGACCAGCTCCAGCTAGAGAACAAAAGGGCAGCAGCTCGCCAAAGTCCCACTGCTTAACCCTGCATTGACCACGACCGAGCTGCTGAGACTCCCGAGGCACTGTAGTCTGGATTTCTTCTGATACACCTATATGCCTTCATCATTTAATTTGTGTAAGCCACAGTGAACCTCAGCCTAAGTACAGTTCGGTCAGTCTTAGCCCCCTGCAAAGCAAAACCCTTGTTGGAGAGAGTAAAGAGAAAAACTCCACTCTGCTTTCTCCATCCGTCGTGAGACAGAAAATTCAGCGCCCACTGATGGAGCTTACCCTTGGAGCACTGGTCACCCAGACCAGGCAGCAAGAAAGCAGGGAAGCAGTTTCCACAGCTCATGCCTTGTTGGTTTGCATAAAAATCTAGCTTCTCTCCAAAGAGTTACAATCCACGGCAGCTCCTCATTCCTAGGAATCACATATTTGACTGCTGGATGCCCTGTGTCATCCTGCCACCTCCAATTAATTTAGAAACTTCTTTATGGCATTGTATGCTAGCAAATGTATCGACCCAGCCTGCTGAGTGTGCAAGTCTTTTTCCTAAATACTCCACGCTGAGTATCTGTAGGCAAGTAAAATATGCCACGCATGAAAACACGGAACTGTTTTTCTCAGACGCTCAGTGACAAAGTTTCTTACCTGAGTGCTTCATGGCACTGACACAATGGGACGTCTTTCTAGCGCTATTAGTACAAGTTGTTGCTCATAGTCCATCGTTACTTTCCTCAACTTTATCCCGTTATCCATTGGATTGCCAGATGATTGTCACCAATCGGACCAGCCAGATGGAACCTTTTAGCCAGAACTGTGCCCTATAATGCACCTTGTTTACAATTTTATCAAAACCAAAAAAAAGGAAGACAACATTCAGTCCATTCAGCCCGTGCATGAAAACCACTAAAGCCAGTGGTTTTACCTTACTCCTCAATTAGTCCATTTATTTCAGTGAAGCTCCACAAGCTTCCACAAGAGCTAAATATGTCTCCTAGGATATTTTTGCTGCTGAGAATAGTCCTTGGGCAATTCAGAGCTCCCTGAGCCAGCACTGAAGTAAGGTGACACAGTGGTCTCAGAAAAACCAGGCCTCTTAGGTGAGATTTCACACTGAGGTCCCCGGGACTGCATTTCCAGACAGTAAGACTAAACTGAACCAGCTGGAGACATCACGGCCCTGCCTGCATGGACCTCCTGTACCCACAAACGAGCTAGCGGTTCATCGTTTCGCAACACAAACTCTCCTCCAGTGTTTCTGCATTTTCTATTTCGAGAACGGAGAAGGAAAGTGTGGAGCTTAGCGCTTTTTAAAAATGTACCGCACACCAGACGTGTATTTGTCCACCGCGCGGTTATATAGGAGCGGACCAACAGGTCTCTCTGCGTCTCCTTTCCCATGGCACAGCAGACATCATTTGAATCCCAGCCTGCGGTGTTTGCTGTGTGCCGATGGCTTTTCGCGTGAAAGGTTTGAGGTGCCATGGGCCGCAGGAGCACGGGGAGGCAGCCAGCTAGCACTGCTGCAAGTTTTTTCCCAGTCCATGGCTGGATCTTAAATGCTATAACAAACAAGAGACCCCCAAACAGCGTTAAAGCTGAACACCTTAGGCCTGAAAATCGCATAGTAAGAGTTGGTCTGAATTGATGCTCCACCAAAAAATGCAACAGAATTTTCGGAAGTTTCGACCTATGAATAAACAAAAGTTACAGAAGAATAAGAAACATACATGCTTTGACTTTACTGATTTCTTCTCTTTTCGCTCTTTTCTCCCTCTTCTCCCTATTTACATGAGTTTTTAAACCTAGATGATCAAAGCAGTACCCATTGCAGCAGTAGAAGGAAAAGAAAGCCCTTCACTCGAGGTGGTTCGGGCCCACATACACCGAGGAGCCATTTCAATGCCCTGTTCTGGCAACTGTGTAATTATATCTCAAGTGGCACAATTAGATTCACAGTGCACACTCACTGAAAGAGAGATGAACAATTGCAATGGCTTTCAAGATAAGATTTTTATACTGATGCTCTTTCTGCCGCTGTACCAAAATTCTTGTAGTGAAGTCAGTGAATCACAGTAATATGTAAGTGTTGACAGCTGTTTATGTTAGGTCCTTTTTGAATTTGTAAACAGAATATGACAGAACTAAAGTAAATGCCAAGAGGTTATTTTACACTCTGCTGAGCTATATGAAGTGATATAAAGACATTTCAGAAAAGTTTTACAGAGCTGGGGAAAAATGCTGCGCTGTAGGACAAGAATTCAGATTGTTTTGGAGAAAAACCCTCTCGTGGTTCCCACAGTGAAAGTTGATCCTTGTACCATCGCCCTAGTTCGCATTAGCTTCCTATCTGTATAAAGCAGACAACTAACAAACCAAGCGTGCGCAGCATGCGCGGACCGGCAGCGAGGATGTGGTGCCAAGGCAGGGTCTCTCTTTTCATATTAGGCACATATGCTGTTGCGGCAAGCATCGTCTAAGGACCTAGAGCACACACAAAAAGACAAACAAAAAGGGCGTGCAAGTTGTGGTCCAGCCGCAGGCAGGATGCAGCCCACGGAGCGTTTGAGCAGCCAGCCACATCCTCCTCCACTGCTGCTTTGTTAGCTTTTATGGGAGTCCCCAGGACCCGCATGCAAGCGACACTCGTTCATTCTGCTCTTTCCCTCAACCTCCCACTCTCATCCCGCTAGAAATCACCTAAGAGAGAAAAAGAAACGAGGACCTTGGTATAAGAATGTGAAGAGCTTGCTTGGCAGAGCTATAGACAAAACAGGTTTGGAGTTAAAATTCACCAGAAATCCCTGCTCTGTGTCCCAGTTCTAGTTTTCAAACAGCTGACTGTGAGGTATTCTTTTATTTTTTTTTTGCCTTGCCACATCATTTCTATTTCTGTACACGTTTCAAGGCAAAGTAAGAGAGTACTTTCATGCCATCAAGTGTAATTCTCATTTGATAATGCGATGACTTCTAGCGAGGCTCAGGCTGACCCAAGACATGCTCAGACTCATCTCATGGTATCATAGCGTGGTACAGATGATAGACATAAACAGATTAACATGAGAACTAACCAGTCTGGCGGCGTGGATGTCTTCGCTGCCTCAGTTCTCTATTTAACTGCACAGCATGTCATTCCATCTCCAAGAGCTTTTGTTTACTTGATTCTTAAAGAGAAATAATATGGAGCCAGTAGGGAAGGGCAGTGATCATGTAAGCTCTAAGGGATAAAAAAATACATTATTTTTGTTGCATGCCGTCATTTTATAAGTTATTTATGCAGCATTCTCATTTACTTATACTGATATAAATCAAGAGTAACTCAGCCAGCACAAAGGAGTTCTCAATAGTGAGATATCTGATGTTTTCTCAGCTCAGAGGGGATCACAATATTTCGTGTGAATATCTGCTCTCACTTCTGCCCTCCCCACAAGAAATCACATTTCCTGCTAGCTACAGGAAAATGCTTGAAAGTGCAAGCACTCTGGGTTAAGAACTTCTAGATGTATTATTGCATAAAGCATTATGGCTTTCAAGCCAATTTCATGATTTTTGTACACTTGGGGTTGGCAACAGTGAGCAAGTTGGAACAAATGAGGTGTAAATGCTAAGTAAGGCCAACAAAATATACACTGCACAAAGAGCATCATATATGAGTCTGTCGTCCACAGATCCGTTGGCTGACCTCTAGATAGTATCTGGAATGCAACTTACTGAATGTTGTTGCTTCAGTAACCTCTGTCCTACCGCCAAAATCAATACTCCTGTTTGTGGTAACATGGCCCGTTATGATACGTGTTATTTAGAGATGAACCATCATAAAGAACCTGATGAGAACTGGAAAGACTGAGGGAACAGATAATGTTTTCAGGGGAAAAAAAAAAAGATTATAAGACATGGAAAATTTTACTTATTTGGGCAGCTGAGCACAGCAGATGGCAAGATCTTTAGGGAAATAAACAGAAAGTTTGGGAAAGCAAGAGTGTGTTCTAGCAGTTGCCAGTGATCTCATGCAGCAGGAAAATCAGTCAAAAATTAAATAGACACTCAGTAGCACCAGTGTTTTGTCAACATTTTCTAAAGAACTGGGACTTGGCAGTCAGAAAGGATGGGACAGAGGAGGCTGACTGGCTTCGAGGGCCAGTGTTTGCAAAAATAATTGTCAGGATCAGATGGTATTATAACTTTAGCAATCAGGAGTTTTTAATGAGATTCACCAATTGCAAATATATCAAAGAACATGCAGCTATAAGACTAAACTAAATGTTCATCTGGTACAGTCCAGTCCTCGGCTAGTGACTGTCAACTGATCAAACCAACCACAAGTGACAGCTGAACGTATTACATGATGGAGCAAATAATATTGTCCCAAGAAAACATGTTTATCAACTAATATGTTTCATAAAGATGTTAATTGATTAATACGGTTTATAGACATACGAATAAGTTTATAAATCTAAGTAGACTGTTCATAAATCCATGTTATTCCATAGAAGGCCCATAACCATCTCTTTCAGGTAAAGATGGACTGAAACACTGCACAATATCTCACCTAGAACTTGATTCATTCAGTGCTACTCAAATTTCACATCTACAGGTTAAATAAGGAAGGTAAGACTGGATCTATTATGTAAAACTGAATTAGCAAGTGATTTAATTTTAAAATAAGAAATTATAGATGGACAGAATTACCCATATTTTTGCTTGTGTTTCAGATTTAAATCTCTGTTCGATGTCTCTTCGTACATGGAACTCCTTCTTAGTTCTCATTTTAAATTACTACCAGCTACCCAATTGTCAAAACTTGACCAAAAAAAGGCTAGCTATGGATGCAAGGAAGAGTGATTATGGAGAGAAATTATACATGCTTGCTTTACATAGACCCTAGAAGTGTAATCATTGTGGAACTGAGATGAGTTGATTATTTACAACCACACAACTTTTGTAATACCTGCCTCATGATCAAATATCAATTAAAAGAGAAAAGGCTGGGTATACAAACGCATTATACAATTTTTTTTGCATGTGTCTCTACCTCTGCTCTCTGTGGTAAGACTGAGTTACTTTTATTTCTTTTTATTTTTCCAGAACTTACCCATTCAGTAACAATCCTGCCCTAATGAACCAGGTAAACTCCTTGTCTGCTGCTGTCAGAGGTTTTCCCTGGGCTTCAGAAAGGGGAAAGGATTTCATGCAGCATTTCTAAAGGGCTGAATGAAGTAAAATGATGCATGATATTTGTATGGATGTGGACACCTTAGGCTTAAATCTAGATACAACAGGACCACGAACAAGCAATAGTAATTTATAAGCTCTAGCAGGAATCATGGCCAATTTATAGTATTTTGGTAATTTACATCAGCTTTTAATCTGGTTTTAGGTATTCCCAGAGGTGTAACATTAAGACCTGCAGAAAACAATCCTTTTTATTTTCGTCGATTTTGGTATTAATTGGATGTTCCAGCAGTTTACAAAATCTCACTAGACTCTTAGATTCCCAGGTACTTAAAAACACCAAGGCACGTATCTACTTCAAAACATTGGGCCATGAGAAATCAAGACATACTCTTATTCATCTAGTCTAGTATTTTGCTATTAAGACAGGCAAAAACTACACAGTGGACAATTTCTGAGACATCTCCAGAAAAAATTTACTCCCAAAGTTTAGTTATTTGAAAGTCATTGGTTCTCTGAAACTTGAGAGTTGATTATGTACTTTCTGTGCATTTAATATTACTAATATAGCTCTGGATATATTTGTTTTCTAGGTACTTTAAAAGATTCTCTTCTGTAACCAGATACAGAGGCCGACCCCAAATGTTGCTTCCACTACTGAGTCCAATAATCTAAAGATTTACATGGAAAGAACCATCTTTCTATCAGTTCTGCATTTCTGGTTGTTCAGTTACGATGAATTCTGCTCACTCCTTGGCCAGGTGAATTGAAGAGGTTTTTTATCTGCCTTCTGTAGACCTTTCTGGTTTTTGTTTTTTTAATTATACATCCATGCACTTGTTTTCTCTCTAATGTAAGTGTTTCAAGTCTAGACATTCTCTCTCTCCACTGGTTCTAGCAATGACAAGGCAAAGCCAGTACAAATGTCTTATCTGAATGCAGTCAACATTTTCACTGTTGCTTTTAAATTTTTCAATAAAAGAGCATCTCTAACCCTCCCCAAAAATTATATATAGTATGTAGAATGTCCTTCCCAAGCATTTCTGTACACAGTTCTCACTCAGCAGACTCAAATCTCCTTCAGAAAATATTTGTAATAAACCAGCCAACCGCCTACGTTGTCTCACTAATGCGTATCACCAGGCAAATAAAAAACAACCTGTGCAAAGGTTTATTCCTCAGCCAATGTATCTACAGAATTAATATACCAGTGGAATTGAATGGATCTTTGTCTTTGCTGTTAGGGTCTGCAACATCCTGAGCAAATTCCAAGACAGGAAAAAAAATCCCTTCCCACCGATTCAACAGGAGGGACTTTGAGACACTCTTCGTCTCTTTTGTGCATTCGAAACCTTGCAGGATAAAACCTATGAATCAATGAGCAGGGACCTCATCTTTATTTATGTACCTCTTAGAGGCAATAAATAAGGTTCAATCTTCATAAACAGACAAGTACATGCCTATAAACATACACACATGCACGATTCTGGCATATAAAATAGGAGATAAATAAATAATCCGTGCTGTCAAATGTATGGAAAGTAAGTCTGAAGTGTTCCAGGCTATGGGTATTTCTATCTTCTAGCTTGGTGGCAATTTTCTTTGCGTTTAGCAATGATTTTACAGTCTTTAATCATGTCACAACTGTCTTTAAGATACACACCTTATTTACAGGCGGAAGGAAATCACTTTTACAGCTGGATGTGTTCCTGGTTAAACATCATGGTTCAGACAGGACAGACAGAGTATATGCAGTGCGGAGAGACCCCCCTCATCTAAAGGATTCAGTTCTGCATCACTAAATTTGAACTCCTAGGAACACAGATCTGTTCTCTGCTTTGCAGTCCAATGACATTCAAAACAAGCAAATGCCTGAGTAAGTTTATAGCCATCTCCTCCCCGCTTTAAACTTCTGATTAAATGTCCATGCGATATTTTTGATGAAACGCTCATCAAAAGATAATATTTTAACAAATAATTCATATGTAATTTCCTGTCCCAAATCCACATAAAGTCCCAAATTCATGGGTCTAATGAGAGGGAGGTTTGGAGCATTTTCCCGAGGGAAAGTGCGGTGCACGTTGATGGCAGCGTTCACCCAGCCATGGAAGAAGTGAAAGTAGCTTTTCAATGTGAAATGTCAAAATTACTTTTCATTGTCAGCTCAGAATGTCAAACATAAGCTCTGAAAACAAATCCATTTACAATTCAGGCAGTTGTGCTTTCATATTCTCTATCACAAAAAGTACTTCATTTGTTTGCTCTTAGATTTCATCTCAAGTTTATTTGTGGTTGTATCGAACAGGTGGGTTTTTTCACATCTGCAACCCATTTGAACTCGTAATAAAGACAGCTTTAACTTTTCAAATGGATCCAGGAGCTCTGTCTGACGAAAGACGGCTGAAATCAATACTGCTGGCAGATGATGCTCCTGGCAACCATGAGACCATGGCTATGAAAAATTCAACTTTTTGTTTGTAAACCTATCTTACAAGTTACTTACTTTTCTTTGGATTATGTTTAAAATATGAATTCATACCTATGCTTCAAAGCTAGTGTCGAAAAAAACAGCAGTAGATTCTGAGAAATCATCATTATTACTAGAAAAAAAATAATAAAAAATTTGCTAACTATTTCAGATAATGTTTTCAGCTGCCTTTAAATGGAAAACACTTTGCAACCTGGCAGGTAGTTTCCCAAAGTAAGGAAGCAAACACCAGGACTGTGTCCTTTAAAGGTCCTTGCTTCACAGAACAATTTATCATTTTAGTACAAAGACATAACACAAAACCAAAGCTACTGAACTGATAAGTATTGGCTTTATGAGGTTTCCTCTCTTGCCTTCATGTAGAAAACAGAGAAACCCTGGCTTGCTTTGCTTCATGGGTTAGTTCAGACAAACCTCCCTGGACTGTTCCTTCACTCTTTCATATGTCTGGGTTCAGCTACTTGGTTCAGACAGAAACTGGATCGAATCCAAATACCATACGTGAAAACATGTAATGGACAACTAGTTTTATCTTTTGACCAGTAAAGAACAATTTTTAATGGAAAGACTAACGCTAAACTGCTAGATCAATACAATAGGTATTCTTTTGCAGCATCTATTTATAAATACATCTGTATCGTAGCAAAGCAGTTATGCAATTTCTCTAATATATTTTCACATGCTGGTTATTATTTAATGAAAGTAGAATGATAAGAAGCATTATCGCCCACTGATTGCTTCTAGTTTAAGCCTGGGGAGGAGGGTGTATAAGCCTTCACTTGCACATTCTGTTCCTTCACTTAAACATACAGGGCTTGATCTGTAGATCTGTCTCGTGTTAAATATATATATATAGCTTGTGAGGTGGCCACAGTGCTGGGATGAGCAAATCCAGCTTTGAAGTCTACACCTCTTCCTGTTTATAAATAGAGTCGTGAATGTTAAATATTACATTGAAGCAGATGGTACCTTCCAAAGGAAGCCATTAAATAGCTTTAATTTGGCTGTATCCATTATTGTACATGCAAGTAGAAAATGCATGCACATTTATATGGATGAACACACAAACTGGGTCTCATCCTCACACTCTAATGTTGCAAAATCTGTGTTTTCCATAGCGTAAAAGGCTCCTCCACCCTAGTAGGAAGAGCACACACACTTTCAGCCTTACACCGAGACAGGGAGCCAGGAGAACGCTGTGATCCCTGGCCATCAAGGCCACACCAGCCCAGCCGGGCACAGGCTCTGCAGCCTCCTACAATCATAGAATCACAGAATCATTTCAGCTCGAAGAGACCCTCAGGATCATCAAGTCCAACCATAACCTAAGCCAGCTCCAGCACTCCTGTCCTGCTGCAGCCCCGCACTGTCTGCAAAGCCCAACATCAGGCCTTTACGTTTAACACATAATCAGCAAGCATCTGAAGAGATAATGAAGAGATAAAACACCAGCTGCAAAGGGACTCAGTAAAATCATTACAAGACCTGTAAAACCGCTGTGTTTAATAGGGTATGGCAAAGTTAATTTGAGGTCCAGAGGCTCCGCAGTGGCTGGAGACTGGAAAGGTAAAGGGACAGAGATGTGGACGAGCTCCTGCAGCCTCTATATCACCAAAAGACGGCCACAAGCTCTGGGAACCAAACCACAGAGGGATGTCAATGGTGCTTGATCTCCAGTGAGCCACAGTAACAAAGACAACCACTGCCAAGCGCGTTGTGTATAAAGACAGAGCGCGCAAGACGGGTATTTCTAGATCAGCCAGGCTGGATCCCAAGGAGCTGGAGGAGAGCTCCTGCACTTGTGAGGAGAGATGGGTAAAACAATGGATCACAACAGAAGTTTAACACCATGTACTGGAAGAATCTTGGGAACATAAATTCCCTTTCTTTTCCTGGGAGATTCCACAGGATGATTGTTTCTCACTAGAAGTCCGTTTGATGTATTCCGCTTTCTCTCTTAGGAAATAACGTTTTATTTATGCTGCTTCTTTCCTATGTATTCCAGAATTTGTGGTTTTATGCGCTCAGTTATGCTGAGAGTCATTTCTGGCACCTTCTGTGCTGCAGATACAATTTGTTCAGTACTCTCTGTGTTATCCTCAGACATCACTGGGCAACACAGTAATGTTGTGATACCAGTGTCCGTCACAGGGCTGACTGACAACCCCAACCTCTCCCTAAAAGCACAAATCTAATCCTTAATTTGCTAATGCATTTTTAACAAAGGAATATATTTTGTTTGGAGTAAGGCATGCAATAATTACTTATTTTGAAGCATTCAAGCTACTTCTGGATGCTAATTAAATGCTTGTGACTATTAGCCTCCCCATAGTTACAGCAGCATAATTATATCTCCATCTTTCACAGCAGAGCTCATTTGTGAAACCCTTGCTTCAAAAGTGTCAACTACCTAATCAGAAAATAAAAATAATCCCCTGGGATTTAGGTGGCTAGTTATGATAACAAAGAAAAAGCACAGTGAAGGTGAGTGATTCCCAAACGAACCATAGTTTTTCAGTGGGACTACCTGGGTAAACATTACAAATAGTGAAAAAAATCAGAGAAAAAAGACTAGGTCAGGAATAGTCGTTTAAGCAAAACAGAGCTAATTAATTATTTAAAAAATAACTGTTTGTCCTGGAAACCACTGTACAAAGAGTAATCATTACAGAAGCTCAGTAAATTGGGAGATATTTTAGAGCTACAGTAGGTGTGGGATGTGTAAAGATAGAAGTCATTCTACTTTATATGGAGGATGAGCAATGCACTAAAGTTGCACAGGGATGTGCTGAGAAAGTTTTTCAAATCAGAGATCTTGGTTCCAAACTTAGGGGAAACCTTCGCCAAAGAACACAGTTCTGGAAAGCTGCATTTCAAGCACTAAGGAACTGCATTTGCTTTAAGATGTATCATTTTCAGTGAGATCTTGAATATGTCACATACACAGAGCAACAAAGAGGAGTCAGTCCTCATTGTGTTGGGATTGCAACAATAGATGACTTTATGTACTTTAATTTGCCATAACAGTCATTAACTAGATTTGTAGCAGTTGGTGTTTTTAATGAAATGAAGATGATCGGATCAGTAACGAAGGGCAAACCTCAAACGTTTGCTACATTAACTAAAATTATTGCTGATCATTGGGCTACAATGCTGCAAATAGTTTTGCCACATCGGAGCAACAAGATGAGAGTAGGACATTCTGTGTAGGCTACAGCAGGAGAGATTACGTTGATTACAGTCCAAGGAAGAAGCAAATCAATCTCTCTGTCACTTTTCGTAACACTTAATTAGCACTATTATTTAATTATCATAGGAAGTAATACAGACAAGTCATAATGTTGAACTTAACTCCAGCAGGCAAACTAATTCATAAAGAATCTGTGCATTGCCGACAAAAGTCTATCATGATATAAATCAGGGCTGGGGGAAATGGAAAATGTAATTGCCATACAACAGGACCTTCAACTTTGAGTAAAAAAGTAAGTACTCAGCATATTTTCTGTCCAGCCTGCACTGGATATTTGGCTTGTACCATTTTCATGGTCAGTCAACATTTAATTTTCAGTACCTAAATTAAGGAATAGGGAGCAGAAGTCCTACGGGTGAAAATGAGTTTGCCTTCAGTTTTTCTGCTGTTGCTCATTCTGAAAACTACTACCTACTACTACCTACTGCCAAGCTATTATTAACTACCAAGTGATTCAGTTCATTTTGAAAGAGTTCTTTATCTTCAAATGGAGCTGTCCTTAGAAGTGGGGAAAATATTCCATCCACTCTAGCAATGCAATTATGACAGTAGAAAATGTATCCATCGCTAGCGGTTCACCTTCACAGGAAGGAATCCTAAAGTCCTTCCTGGATTAGAAGTGGTGAGGAAATGACCCCAGTTTATAGCACAAATTTAAAAATCACCTTCCCTGCAGGAAGTTTGGTATTTAAGCCCACTTCAGGTGGTCTTTTTTAGTCTGAGTCAGTGTTTCCTGCTACTAAACACAGCTCTTACTCTGTGAGACTTACTCTAGCACTGCAAGTATCCAACAGTTGCTCAAGATAAGGGTGACTTTGACAGGACAGTCCCTCTAGCTCACCCCAAATGCCAGTGCATAGGCAAAATGAGAACCCGTGTGCTGGTCTAAATGAGGATCATGTCAGTTGGTAAAAGCTGAGAAACTGCCATGAAAATGAATAATTTTTCAGTGTTATGAACAGCTTATGTTATGGAAAACCACAAAGTTCAGGAAAAAGGGGCATAAAGGCAGCTACATTTGGCTGCAGATCCCTCCAGCTCCACCATCCACCTTTCACCAGTGGCCATTAGCACACTAGGGAAGAAATGCAAGAAGAACAGTTATGAAATGATCCATCCTTTTAAATATTCAACCACCTTCCTAACCAGTCATTTAAAAACTTCCCAAGCTGAAAACTGCACCTGAAAAAACTTCTAATAGCCACTGACTGCCCGGGCTCCCATCAGAAGGTCTGATCCTTTCTTTGGCACTCTTTGTCTTCACAATGTCATGTCACAGATTAACAAGCTACACCAATTCACCCTGTGTTGCCTGCACAACTACCTCCTTCTGTTTGTTTTGAAGTCGCTTGATAGTGCAAATGCAGAAGCAGCTGTAAGAAATAGTGAGTAAGCACTGCCTACCTGCTTTCCCCGAACCATCTCTCATTTGAGAGACCTGTGTCATACCGCCCTTCGTCACCTACTTTTCATAATGAAGGCAACCGCACTGCAACTGTTAATGAGGTCAGAGTTTTCCCTTTTCTTTCTTATCACATCAATATATTTCCAACTGAAAGAAAATTCCCAACAGAATAAAGATAATACTTGCCAACGCAAGCCAGGCTCCTGCCCTACCCTGTTCCTTGCAATAGAAGGTGATATTTTTATGCTAGTTTTCCAGATCAGTCACAACTTGCATGGCACTAAATAACCTCATTAATCCTTTAGGTAAGGGAACTTAGCAGTATGTGTCCCTCTTCTCATTAGGGCCTAGAAAAGTCAAAGAAGATCGTGCGCGGTTCATGTGTCAGACAGGTGTGCACAATCGCATTTTACAGCAGAGCACAAATTACAGAAGTGTCTTGGGCCAAGGAATTCTTCACACACAGCATCTGAGCGCATCGGTCTGTCTGACGGTCTGTGGGCACCAAAGAGCAGTCAGCCGCATTGCATTTGGGAGAAGGATGACTGCTACTTTTTAACGCTAAAATTATGTAGCAAGAGCAAAACTTCTGTAGCACACGTTTCCATAGGTATTTCAAGACAGGCTGTAAAATGCTGCTTCAAAGAGCTCCACACCCTCGAGCTGCCTCACTCCTTGTAGAGTCAGTAAGATCTATGCAGTAAAATCACCATCACACCAAGAAAAGGTGTCTGTGAACTGTTCGGGTTTTTTTAAAATCTTTGTCTTTAGGCCATTAGAATAATTCAGTAATACCAGCTAATAATTGTCATCCTTTCTTAATTGCTTTTTGGTAATTAATTCAGTCCTTGACTCATAGTATCTCTGCATCCCTCTCCTTCCTAACTTGGTGCTACTTTGTCTGAAAAATGTCAGCCTTTGTATAAATGGACTAAAATCCTTCTCTGTCTGATTGAAACCAGGGTATTCCACAGCCACCAGGTCTGCAAGGGCCAACACCTGCTTTAGCAGGCGGGTTGGACTGGATGATCTCCAGAGGTCCCTTCCAACCCCAACCATTGGAAGATGCATAAGTACTAAAAACAAGCACAAAAGAACAGTGTCATACCAAGTATATTTTCTCCTTGTTGTTATTCCCCTTGTCTCATAAACAGTGCTAAATGCTTTGGGACAATTTTGTGTGCCACTTCGAAATATGAATTCCATGGTCAACTAAGAAAAAAAATAGGCAAAAATTGACATGATTCTATGCTTTGTCAACAAGTCATTTTGTAAGGAACAAACATCATTTATTTGTATATTCTTTTGAATTTACGTTTAATACATTGCATAAGTGTAAGAGCATTACTGATGGCATTCACCTGTATTCCAGAGCACACTGGAATTCCTGTTCTACTGCTTAACACCATTCTAACAACTTGATGTGAACATTTTCTTGAAAAAATAATTAGTAAACCAAACATTGAGCTGAACTTTGGTTCTGCACATTAAACGGACAGTGGTACATTTTCAGTCAGGCGTAATCAAAATATGACTACTGGAAGTGTTTTATTTGGGCATTAACATTTTATGTGTTGATGCTTCGTTGTGGATGAGAAGAGCTCAGGAAAGAGCTTCAGGGATCAGAGCCTCACTGTATTTTTTTCATGATGATTTTAGCACCTAAACACTTTGGAGAATCCGAGTCTGTTCCACAGAAAAGACACACAAGTGAGATGTTTAAAGACACTGGAAATTTCATTCCAAGATTTAAACTACTGAATTGCTTTACTTTGTCAATGTTTTCTGCTCAATGAATACATTGTGTCGTCAGGCTGGGCGTCAGAATGGACTCCGGTGTAGTATTGATCCAGATTGGGCTGGTGGTTTACACTGTTGTAATCCAGATGGGTAAGTAAGGGAGTAATTGTTCAGTCAAATCTCTGTTGAATCTGGTTCTGCGCCAGAGCAAATCCAACTAAACTTTTCAATAGCCAGTGGAGTTAATTATGAGGAAAAAATACTGTGCCAGGGAAAGAAAAACAAAAGCCTTTTGACGTTGTGCACAACAGTGTAAGCCATGGCGTAAGAAGTGTTGTGCCTGTGTTGCATGGCCACCCACTGCCTTCTATTTTGCCAAGGGCAAGAATATTTCATTAGTTTTTGGGATCTTGGTAGCTTGGTAAGTACTTTACAGTTCTTGGGGACGTGTGACACTGGACTGAAGTTAAGTACTGGCAGCTTAATCAGCCACCAGATTACAGCCTCTGCGAACCACATCATGAATATGTGCCTAGGGAAAAACTGGAACATGCTACTGTATGATCGTCCTACCTAAGATTTCTTATCTACCTTTAATTTACATTTATACCTAATTTACAGTTGCATTCCAATATACTTTAATAAAAATTAAAATGTTTCACTCTATTTCATGTGATAGACCTGAAGTCTGTAATTAGGTTTTTCTTCTATGCATGGAAGAGGTGCATTAGGCTCATTTTATGCTGAAAATGTGTGTTGTCTGTGAATGTTACTGAAAGATGAAATCATGCATGGTTTGGACAGTGAAGCAGAAAAAACTGTGTGGCTATTCTAGAGAGATTTCAACATACAATAGCACTATAAGTGAGGTTATTTATAGATGTATATTATGCTATGCAGATAGGCTGTGATGAGACAGTAATAAAACAATTTATCAGTTCTACATATTTGATAAAGTTGTTCATACTTTCTGTTTTCAAAGGAAAAGCTTCCTACCCTTTGATATAACCCTAGCTATATGTTTCCGCATTCCATTTTTTAAAAATTTACTCATAGAGCTGCTCCTCTTTCATTTTGCTGAGTGCAGTACTACTAAATATGAACATCAAAAACATCAGGAAACATACAAAGGTTGGCTTAAAAATGTAAGAATTCTTAAACTTTGGACATTTTTTAAATACTCTTTTTAGACCCAAAGCCTTTGGCTTTTATGTTCTTAAGATGTCTTTGACAACCATAATGAGCAGAAGCATCATTTTGTTTTCATAAATGAGAAATGAGACTTCCAGCTAATTACATGGTTGCAGAGATCCAGGAGACCTGTAGTAGAAATACAGGTTTTGGGAAAAGAAAAAAAAAGCGGGGGGAATAAAAAAACTTCAAGAAAGGAAAGATACATAATAGGGCATAGAAGAATGATGATCAGAAATGTAGGAAATGTAGCTTTTAATATTCCGAATAGTTGATTCATGTCGGTGATGACAGACGTACTGATGGCACCCTCAAATTTTTGGCATTATAGGCAATGAGAGTGTTTTCACAAATTTTTGTCCTATTTTGCTAGATATTCTTCTTGTTATTGAAGGGAGTAAGTCCAGCCTATTTAAAATGTAAGCTGGATAAAGGTTCCACTTGTGGATTTTTCTGTGAATCCCTGTGAGAAGCAGCTGTACTCAGCTACTCAGAGATGGCACCTTAGTTCTAGTACTGTCAGATGATCCTTGCTAAGAAAGTTCCACACGACAAATAAAAATGAACGCGTGAACTTTTTTTAACGACATGACACAATTCTTCAAGTTGTAGAAACAGTTCTGTTTGGTGGGTTTGGTGCTTTTTTCTTTTTTTTCCCTTACTGTTTGTTTAGTCCTAGATTATTTTTATGCTAAGAAACCACAGAGGGCTACATAGAATCTGTTGCACTCATGGTGTCTGGTCCAAAAGCATTTATCTAAAAATATCAGAGGATTATGGGTTACAGTAGGCAAGATTCAGAGCTGCTTGAATTTAAATAAACATTTTGCATCTGTTTTCTAAAATAACATAACAAACCGAACCATATCAACATTCTTGAAATTGTAGCCAATTAAAACCAAACGTTATATACATCTGGAATGGTTTGGGTTATAACTGTGAGAGTATATATTTTGTGCAGTGCTGGAATTCGGTTGTATTTAATTCCATGTAATTTTTAGACCTAAACACAGTGCTTTTCGCAGAGTTTGGTTTGAAAGCATTGGAGAATGCCGTTCATTAGATGGGTACGACACAAGCAGCACAGACAACATATGTAGAAGAACCGTGGTCAGGTTGAAGCTGCAGGTCTCCATTAGACCTTCTCCCTGAGGCTGCCAAAAGGCACCACCATGAGCAGTGCTAAACTCTTCCTAAACTCACACTTGGGCTGGCTTTACCATTTAAAATGTAAAAGCCTGTCTGTCTTTATAGCAAGAGCTCCCAAAGCTTATGCACTAGTTCAGCAATGCTCATTCAGGCATATTCAGCACATATGCAAGCAACAGAATGTAAACACAGTTTTGCTGTGCATGTGGAAAGGGTGAATGAGATTTATTCTTAACAAGCATCTTTCTTAAAAGACTTTTAGCATCAGAATGCTAAATGGGACATACAAAAGGAGGGTGGTGGCTCCAGATCCTTCCTCTGTCTGCATGTGCCCCTCTCATGTCACTCTGTCATTTACCACAGCCAGACATCTATGGACATTCTAAAAAATATTTCTTCAGAGACTATCTTTGGAAAATTCAAGAGAAAACTGTTTATTAAAATCTCCGTCTTGGATATGGTGAGAATGTCATCCTAGGGGAACCAGAAACCAAAATACTTATGGGGTAACCAAAATGAAAGGATGAAAGAAAATTTTAAAATCCATAAGACCATGAGAAAAACAATCTACTCTGGAGCTTACAGGTTATTTATAATGACACTTTCCCAGACTTTTTGCCAATTTCTGTGATAAAGGGTGAAGAATGGGGGCTTTTTATCTCTCTCCCTTTCCAAATGGCTTCATTCTAGCAATTCTCTGGCCAGTTTCATCCATTCCCTCCTTATTAGAAAGAGAAATAGAAACTTCTAAATTGCTTATACAGCCATAACTCTTCATAAGTATGATCTATATCTCTTTCTCTTTTTAATTAATTCCCACCTGATCAGTATATTTGAATTAATTTCAACTCCTGAGTATTGTCATCTTGGGAGACTAAACCTATTCTCTGGATTTTCAGTTCAGCCTCATTCCTCAAACTCAGTCACTTTTACTGCAGGGATTGGATGTCCCCTTATATCTCCGTAGGGTTTTTAACTCCTTTCCTTAGACCATTCCCTCAGCCCAGTTTAACTGCAGAGGAGTTCTGGTCATCCTATTTGTGCGCTACACGCATCCATTTATTTTTATGCCTTCTTCCCAAATAACACAACTTAACATTCCCAGATATTACTAAAAGAATCATGCTTCTACAGAAAAAAAAACCAAACAGAAGAGAAGTTAAAGTAAGATTCTGGAACTTGTTTAAAATCACATACACACACACACACTTAAAATCATAGAATCATTTTGGTTGGAAAAGACCTTTAAGATCATCGAGTCCAACCATTAACCTAAGTTAAGTCCATAATCATAGATTCAGAGAATATATATATATCATATCATCATATCATATCATATCATATCATATCATATCATATCATATCATATCATATCATATCTACTTCGGTGACATGTGTATATGTGCTACAAAATGAGTAATTTAAATAGTTTTTAATTTCTATGCCTCGTCTGATGTTTAAACTGCCACATAATTTCGCTGTGTTATCCTGTTACATTTGTGAAGATTCCACATTGCAGGAGTTATAAAAATGTAACTAAGCCAAAGGGCCCCAAAAAGGGGTGAATCAACCAACGAACAAAAATAAACCAGCCAACTGAACCAAAAACCTACTGTATTCCATCTTCTGTTTAGTTTTTCACTGCCTCCTTGCAAACCACAAGCTCCACTCCAGCTTTGAGAACATTTCCAAAAGCTCTGAATTTGCAAAGCATCAGCACAATTGGAAAGGGAGCGGCGTACAGGCTGCTCCAGGGTCAGAGCACAGCCCGTCCCCGAGGCTGATGACCAGAACACAGCAATGCACAGCATGCTTTTGTTCTCATTTCCAAAAGCGGGAGGTTATCTGCCAACAGATGTGACTTTTTGTTGGCATTACTGGCCTGCAAGCTTGTGCATATAGAATCATAGAATGTCCTGAGTTGGGAGGGACCCACAAGGATCTGAGTCCAGCTCCTGTCCCTGCACTGACAACCCCACAGCTCACACCGTGTGCCTGAGGCCGTTGTCCAGTCTCTTCTTGAACACTGCCAGGTTGGGGCCGTGACCCCTCCCTGGGGAGCCTGTTCCAGTGCCCAGCACCTCTGGGGGAAGAACCTTTTCTGAATGTACAGCTGACCCTGGCACAGCTGCTGCCATTCCCTCGGGTTCTGTTGTTGGTCACTAAAGAGAAGAGCTGGGCACCTACCCCTCCTGCTCCCCTTGTGATGGAGCTGGAACCACCATGAGCTCTCCCTCAGCCTCCACCAGGCTGAACAAACCAAGTCACTTCAGCCACTCCTCACACAGCTTCCCCTCCAAACCCTTCACCAACTTCGTAGCCTCTTCTGGACACTCTCTAGCAGCTTAATATCTTTTTTTATCCTGTGGTGCATGAGATGCATGTTTAGGGATCTATGTTTGACTTCTAACCTTGAGAGACATACACCCAGTTGGGGCTGAAAGGCAACCCCAGCCGCCCCCACGATGTGTCTGCTGGCAAAGTGCCCCGTGGGGGGCACACCGCCTGTGTGGGGGGCACACCGGCTATGGGGGGGGCACACCAGCTGTGGGGGGGGTACACCAGCTATGGGGGGGGCACACCGGCTGTGTGGGGGGCACTCCTGGCCAGCTGCCCCCTCCATGCTGGGGTGAACTCAGCCCAGCTCCAGCCTTTGCTCTTCACTGCCTGCTTTCAAGCTCGCCCTTTCACATTACGGCAACGCATTGCTTTGGGGTGAGGCTGTATCAAAGCTCCAGCAGACCCCTAGGTGCCTAATACATATTTGTCATCAGGCTTTTTAATGGGAAAAAAGATGAATCGTTAGTCCCTAAGAAGTGTTTCTTTAAAACATGCCAAAACGGATCCTTCTGCGCTGGTGGATTCCACTTGCAAAAGCTGGTAACTCTCCGCTTCATTTTCTGAGCAAAGCATGCAGCACTAAGTAGCAGCGGCTCAGGCAGAGTGAGAGCTGTTAGTATACATGGAAGAGGAACATCTTCCAAACAGAAATACAAAGCTCCATATTTCTAACTTCCCTCTGTCAAAAAAAAGTCACCAGCTGCAAAATAACGGACAAATGAAAAGGAGAACCTGGTAAGAGCAGAAAGCTTGCATCACTCCTCCATTTGGCATTCCTGCTGTGGTTATGTGCTGACTGTCTCCAATTCTGGTATTGACAATGCAAGGAGGATAATGAAAATGGTGCAAAAAACGTAGAGAAGAGCCATGAGAACGCTTAAAGGATTGCAAAAAGTCCTGCATCAGTGAAAAACTATTTAGCTTACAATTATCAAGGTTAAGAAGCAATTTAAGCCCTCTCTGTGGGTAATAACGTGAGAAGTAAAAGGCTGTTTGGATTAACAGACATTAGTGTAAGTGGCTAAAAGGTGCAGATGGACTGGACTAGATGGAGAATAAAGTGCTTTTTTCGTAAGTGATGATAGTTAAGCACCAGAACAACTTCTCAGGTCCTGGTTACTCATAGGTTTCCTGTCCCTAGATGGTACCACAACATTCAAAAAGGGGAGTATTGCTATAGCCTTGTCTGGAGATTTTTCATGGTAGCTATTCAGGCCAATAAAGAGAACATACGTGGGGTATTCATCATAGGTCCCATTTTTATTGAAGCATTTCACAATGGCTGTGTGTACACACACAGCATTAACATGTGTAAGTCTAACTTATTAATTCCATAAAATGTAGTATTTTAATAAGTGCTTCTGCAAGCTTCTGTATTTCAGTATATACTATACAAATAAGACAAGATAATTAACAGTATCTTGTCTGAACAAAGGCCAAAAAATCAATGCAGAAGGATAGCAGACCCCCAAAGTAAAAGAGCACCTCTGTTTTTGGCTTTCAGTTTGCACTTTTCATAAGGAAGAAATTGAATAATTTTCTACACTGTTATGTAGGATGGCCACTCCAGCATTGCTAAGGTTTTTTATTACGTGATCACTTCCTAGAAATGCTTAATGACTGATAAAATTACTTTTTGTAGCTTTTTGGTGTAGGATTTCTACACCAAGCCATTTGCTGACAGAAAGCTCTCAAACTGAGTCTTTTAGTCCAATTTAGCAATGCTATATCTGAATACATCTTGGAATCAAAGCGTGCTGACAGCATTTTAGTCAGTGCTATTAACCCATTTTCTAAGAACACTGGACATCTGAAGATCCAAGAAGAGTTTCTTGTGGTCAGAAATGTCTACACGAGAAAGGTTGTTCAGAGAAATCTCAGCATAAAAAGTGTAACTGAGAGGGAGGAGGGCTTCTTTCACTCGACCCATTCTTAATCCAAAAGCCCAAGTGAGGATACAGCAGAGGGAAAGCAGTTCCCTGCAAATGATTTAATGGGCTCACAAGTCGAGCAGCAAAAGCATTACATCTGAACAGCCTCTGAATGCATTGGCCATTGTTGTCCTCATTATGACACCGAGAGACCAAACATTTGAAGGCTCTTTCCTACTTAAAAGGCTTTTGAATTTTTTATGCGCACTGCCACAGTAGTCTTTTTAATGAAAAGAAAACTCTTGATAAAAGGCATTAAAGCCCAAAAGGCAGCAGCAGCAGCTTCATTCAGTCCCAGCGAACAGCTGGGAGGCAGATTTTACCGAAAGCTGCCAAGAAAAGCTCGATTGCCGTACCTGGCGGCGAGGATCCCGTGCCCGACCTCGCCAGGCACAGAGCCACGGGGCACGGGGATTTCCAACAGGACGGGGCTGGAACTCAGCTGTAAAGCGACGATGCAAACACACAAAGCTGCTCTGATTTGAGTGTTCCAGTTTGAGTCTAAAGGCAGATTAGAGCCCCACTGGAGCCCGCTTTGGACTTCTGAAAAGTCAAAATGCTTTCCAGCGGGGTGTTCGTTTTCTTTTCATTCTTCTCTATTACCTTACAAAATGTGTCTACTTCCACTCAGAGGGAAATGGTGGAGGATCACATTACCCCTTATAGGTAGCCGATACAAAAGAATCTACTAGACACCTGCAGGTATTAAAAAGGTCTTACTTACTGGAAAGCAAGCTGTAATTAACTCTTCTAAGCTAGTCAGCAACTATTTAGTTTGCGGAGGGGTTATTTCAACGCTTTAAACCATTTCTCCTCTGTATACATTAGAATTTTCATGCCATTTTCAACTATTATCTGTTTTTCTGTATTCAGTGTTCCCTCATATTTCACAAAACAAAAATGTTTGACACACTTAGCTCTGCCGAATAGGGAATATTCTGAAAACCCACCCAAGCATCCACTGGAGTTCAAGACTTATTATAATTTAGCTTGGCAAGTCAGATCCAACTCTTTCTGTGTCCAGCCAGAAATCATTCCCAAAGAACAAAAGCAAGTGAAACACGGTCGTTCTGGTCCAGCTGCCACAATACCCGGTAGAGTAGGATCTTGCCAATGAATTAAGTAGCAGACTTGTTGCAAAATAATATTTTCAGAGGCCGCATAAGGTAATTTTACACTATTCCAGCCTTGTGTTGGGGACCCAGAACATAACAGAATCCTAACAGCACAGAACAAGTCAGATTCCTTAAAAACGGCAAAGAACTCAATACCAAATTATCTCTCGGTCTTTACTTGCTCTCTTGTTGACCAGATTTTCCACAGATGCTTCTGTCCATCTGTGTGCACATCTCGGTATAAATGACCTTTGCGACAGGCTCGGCTCACATCGTGTGCACACGAACCACCTCAGAGCCACGTCAGCCCCTGCCGCCTGGGCCAGGTCAGGAAGCACTGGACGCTTGGATTGAATATCAGCCTTCGTGGCATTTTGTCCGAGGTTTAGACACACGTAAAGAAAACATGCATTTGTGTCACCACGTCGGTCCACACGAGCTCTTCTTTTTAGGCAGAACTAATCCCACATAATGTATATTCATACAAAATTGCACAGATCCCACCAACTATGTAGAATAAGTTGTATCTACCGTCATGGGCGGGAATTTCATGAAATCGCAGCATGTGCTGCCATCTGTTAAGATTTACCCTTGGTTTCTACTGGCAGTCAACCTTTATTTTCAGAAATACAACTTTCTAGGCAGAAATTGTAGTTTCTAAGGTCAGGGACTGAGTAAATTTGAACTCACTGAATGTAAAATTCCTTTGCTAAAGAAAAAAAAAATCTCAGCCAGATGCTGAAAAAATGGAAAAAGGCTTTGAAAGCAACCGAAGTAGGTTACTTTGATTCAAAGAATAAATCATTCTGTTTATATGAGGAGATGAATGTCAAATTTTCATTTCTCTAGTAATCTTGTCTCTGCATGTAAATCAGTAGCAACTGAAATTACTAAAACCTTCGTGTCAAAATTCGACACTCTTCTCTAAACAGGACTTCTCAGCACTGGTCCAACCAGACAACGATGTAAAAGACACTCGCTTAACACCATGGGAAATTTTTACTCTTTAAAAAAAAGGTATTTTATCATATATGAAGGTGAACATATATAAAGAAATAAACGAGGAAGATCATTTCCCTTTAGTTAAAAAATAAAGTATAAATACATTGTATATAACATACACATATTGTCCAGAGTCTTGGAATCAAGACAGAGTAAACAACCAAAACCTCTAAGCCAAGCCTACTCAACAGAACATATTACAAAACTTTGGCTTCTGAATGAGGATCTCTTTTATTTATTTCAATAATTAGCTTTCTTCTGGTATTCAGCTTCATGTCCCCTCTTTGAAGCTATCTTTTTTTTCCACTGAAATGAAAGCATTATTTTCTTTAGCAGAGGATTTGTGATAAGAGGTAGGTGAAATATGTATTTCCCCAAATGAGGAAAAATAAATACTTTGGTATTTTCTTCATCCAGAATCCATAAGTTTGTTTTAGGAGAGCCACTTCTGACTCACTAGAAGTCAAAACTAGAATAGGATGAAGAGAAATACTATTTTAGCTGTTACAGGTTAATTTTAAATGCTACCAACAAGCTTTTCAAAGGAAGGTTAATTGAATCATTGCTTATGATCCTCAGAGCAGTCTTATCTGGAACAACTGATTTGGCTACTGGGGTGGATCTGACAAGGAAGACAAATTCCCCAAATCTAGTAACTGTGGGTAAAACAGAAAACACAGACAAATGTTTTGATGATCTCTCTACTGTAGTCACATTTTGTCAAGGACTAAAGGGCATTGTAAATTATACCAGTCATATGGTTCCTGCTAAAATTTTGTGCAGGACTCAGTAACTATGAGAATTTTTAGAATAATCAAACCTAAGAATTCTGAATTCATTTCAAGGATTAAAAAGTGGGGATACTTTCTGTTTACCACAGTACACCAAGTGCGTCTGGGACTTCATGGTGTCCTTATTAAAGGTGGTGCTTCAACTCCACTCCAAAAAGAAGGAAAGGTTGGAAGAACAGCAAAAGGAATCTGAAAAATTGTCACATATTATGGTCCACAGAATTGTGTCTGATGGAATGGAGACAGCATTTGGTGCAAAGAGTCTTTAATTAATATCTCTCCTAGAACTGTTCTTTGACCAGAAGGAAACACAAATCAAATTAGGACAGGCTTCTGCTACTGAGTTGGAAAACATGTTTGTAAGCTGGATTGAGTAAAGAAGGTTCTGCATGGGGAATCCCAGGTGAGGAGAGCAGTGGATCTTCTATATAAATGTTCTCATAAAAACATCATGATCAAAACATTAGCACAGACTCTAATGCGAAGGGAAGGTCAATTATTCAGGATTTGGATCCCTCTGTAGCGGCCAGACTGAGATGGATGATTATTCAGGAAGGAATACGGTAGGGCTCCCGGGATGAGTATGTATACTGAGATGCGGTTGAACATAATTATAAATTTCAAGTATATTTTCAAAAGCTGGCTGCCTCTGTTTTGCTGTTGAGCTTTCTTAGTACTTTTCTGCTATTTGGTGACTGTTAAAGATTTTCCCACAAAGGAAAAAGGGAGCATGAACATTCAGCCCACACTCTGCATCATCTGTCCCTATTGAACCTGCGCTCTTAAGTTTTATTATGTTTGTCTACCTACTCCTACAAAGTTCTACTCAGGTTTATGAGATACAACAGGATGAGAAAAGAGGTCCAAAGGGGATGACCCAGAGTTCTTGGGTTTTTTTTTCTAATGGCCAGTAAACCAGGGTAAGAGTTTGGCATACTGAAGAGTTGTCTCAGTTGTTGTATGGATGGGAATATTGCTTGTTTCTGAAAGAATTTGCTCTTTCATCACAGAAGACATGTGGCAAAGTAAGAGAGTGTGGGAGCCATTAAACTGAATACAGTTCTAGAAAACAGCAGCTTGATACACAGTGTCCAAAAAGAAAACATTATTTGTATGTATATATACACATAAATACAGCAATGTTCTTCCATTTTATAATTGCTATCTTTGCCTTAGCTCTGCCTGAAGTAGCACATGAAAAACACAAGTCACAAAGACCTTCTTCGGTGGAATATGTGGGCAGAAGTACGAAAAAGGAAGCAGCAGCTGGAGTAAAAGAGAAGGTAGTCCACTGCAATCATTGTGTAAGAGGCCAGAGAGTGGAAATGACTGAACCATCACACTTGGTGTGATGGCTCGAAGGCCTTTTTCATGAGAAGGCCTACCAAATCTGCACCCACAAGAAGCCTTCCAACTTTGAGGTACTTGCTAATACCACGAGGATGTGTAATTTGGAGTGGATGTGAATTTGGCTGTATGATGGACTTCTTTTCTGAGTCACTTCTTCACACAGAATGGCTGCTAATATAACCCTTGATGGCTATTAAAATCATACAACGAGACTGCAGAAATTTGAAAGTTCTTCATTAATGCTTCTGTCTAGCCATGGAAATACACTCTTTAAAGCAGGCTTGGGAAATATTTTTCCTTAATGGAAATCAAACAGGAATTTCAAGGGCCTTTCTGCAGACCAACCATAAGGCTGCACCTCAGTCTAACGTCCCCGTTCCCTGCAGTCCAGCCTGCCCGTGCTCCCCACCAGCACCGTGCCTGGGGCTGTGCCGCTGCACCAGGACGAATAAAACGAAAAAAAATACATATTAGAGACTCATGAGCAGCGTGGCTGTATGGCATGCTGGCAATAAAGGCTCTGACTGGCTCACAAACCAATTTCATCAGTAAATACCTACTGGGATTTGTTTCCTCAGATAAGTACTGCTATTTTTTTCGTGCACATACACAGTGCAATATTCCAACCCATTACTTTTTATTTAACTCATTTAACTTTTACCAGCACATTGTACAGTTTTTTTGCCATTTTCTATCCCCGAATTTCACAGCAGAATGGAGAATCAGGGCAGATGTATCTGCTGCATGAAACTTGTATGTCTTCCAAAACGGCTGATCAAACTTAATCCATAATAATTCCAAACAGCAGAAGGTATCATGAAACTATATGTTAGTTGTTTATAGTATGCACAAATGTTAACAACACCTGGAATTATGTACTCTGAATTGTGAGATAATTTCTGATAAACAAACATTGAATACAGTTGTGATACAATGTCCCTTGAAGCTTACTTATAAGAGAAGTATGGACATCTGTTTGAATAAACCTCACTTTTCTCCTGACCTTTTTTCTACTGCTAGAGAAGTTAAGCTTGTTGGTTTTTAATTTGTCTCTCAAACATGAATTCATTTTATTAGAGACAGAAATAAATTTGTTGTTACAGAGATTAAGTTTAGCTTTGCAAATCTGGTATTAACTCACTCTTACAACTAACCACAGGGTGACAGTTTTATTTTCTGAAGAAGCTGGATCTCTTATTAGCATATACAATTACCTTATGAGTTGTCTGAAGCTAAATTGCTGCCGTAGTAGCAAAAAAATGAAGTACAGATGCCCTCTAGGCCAGAAGAACTAAAACTCTGAGTAGTGCTGCATCCTGTACACTTTAGTTTTGCTTTTAAATGTTAATGCATACAGTCCAAAGCAGAGAATAACAAATGCTGACGTCCACACTCAGGCATTTGATTTTAACATCTATACCTCAAGAACATTCAAACTGCTAGCTGAAACCTTAACATGAAAAACAGACTATATGAAGGATGAGATCAAATACAAACATGAAATAAAAGTGCAACATACCTCCTGGTGTAATTTCTGAGTATTTGTAGTTCAAAGGAGACTAAACCACACAGCTTCAGTACCTGTGGCAAAGGATGGTTTCTGTTAGTGACCTGTGCTGTGAACACTAATTTGTGCTGTGCCATATGCCTGGCTGGTTATGTACAGCCCCACGCTTCATTGTCTTGATTAATGCATGGTATTCAAAGACAGTTTTTACTGTTATGTTAAATAACATGCCTCATATACCTGTTTTGACTCTGAAAAGACTTTTGAATCCAGCATCAAAGTTTTCTTCTGTGGCCTAATGAAGTCACTCTTTGGCTTGAGAGGTTAGGGTGGCTCTGGGGTGTCATCACTTTCCACATTACCAACATATAATGTATCCCATACACTGGCCCTTGGCATCAGTGTGAAATTCAAATCAGCACATGGCATAGGACGTAACTCTTTTGGATTTTTGCACACTAGTCCTGGATATTTCGCTGTGCCGTGTCACCAAAGAGCCAAACTCTGCAATAGTGACAGGATTTCCTAGTATGTGCCCTGGATAGATGGCACTGAAGGTGCTACTGAACTGCAAAGAATAAAAGCATACACACATAGACTATCATAGTCACCCTGTTTAACCCACTTGGGCTCCAGCTATTTTGTTCCTTTTATTTTTTTTTTGTTTCAGTGAATTAAATAGTTGTCTTTATGTATGTTTAGAGAAGTGTATCCATTTATGCTCAGCTCATCTTTGCGTCTCAGACCAAACACACAGTGACACAAATATACACGTTTACACAAGATTTTATAGAGATCACAGTATGATACATAATCTTGAAAGTATTCTTTCAATATGTAAGAAATATTTTCATTTAATCTCCTTGGGGGGCTGGGGAGAGAAACACAATGTGCCTCTTCCATAAACTAAATAAAATTGCTTTTCATTGACTCAGTGCTCATTCTAATGCAGCCTTATTAAATTCAGAGAAGGCTGCTACAGAGAAGTCTGGGGTAAACTAAACAGTGTTCAGATGCTACACCTCAGATACGTATTTCAGATGCTGTCTTTGGAGAATGACAAGTAACAGAAATAGTGCTTAACTTGCTCCAGGAACGCATCTTTAAAAAGTCTTCTGCTGTCTAATTATGGTAACTCAACGACATTTAAGCTAGAAAGGTCATTAACATTTTAAGCATACACTATGCAACAACTCCTGCATATTTCCTGACATTCCATAAAAACCTAGTGCTCTTGGGAAACTGATGGCTCACAGGGTTGTTAATGAGTGAGATACCCTTTGCCTCTTGATCACTGGTCTGAATTCTGTTTCATCTGGAAGCAACAAACAACTGTAAGTGGCTGTTGGTGTTTATGAATTAATTTGATAACTACTCTTAGTTTAGACTGTAGCAGGAAAATGTCCCAATTTTAAAAACTTTCCTTACCTTCCTTGCCCCCTTATTCTTGAAATCAGCTCTGATACGTCTGGATCAGTGTGGCACAAAAAGCTACAGACTCCTACAAGAAACTGCCCAGACAAGGTGTCAGTGGTCACACAGCTTCACTACGGCTTGGCAAGGTGACCGTATAGCTCACTGGGTACACAAAAGGCACAGTACAGACCTAGTGACTCCAGGACAGATTACAAACCCTTCTTTCTACCCAGGGATACTACTGTGTGCTGGGAAGAAAAATTCTCCTTTATGAATAAGTAACATCAAGTTAAGGGATTTGCTTTAAGGACTGTGCTGGGTGCTTCTGGAAAACTTGAGGCCATTTCCCCATTATTACCTCGTTTGCTTGTAATGAAGGTTTCCTCTAAAACATGTTTTTGGTAGAGCTGGTTGTAAGATCCCTTTTCTTACAACTTAGCAGATACACAACTCAGATATGGCCCCAACACTGGTCTATTTCCCTGGCATATGGGACTTGTAAATGTATTAAGGAAGAAACATCCTGAAGGGGTAAGTAACAGAAGTGGGACTCACCTGCCAGAGCGAGGCAAAGGCTCTCCCCACTTTCCTCTTCTCCTTCTCTTTCCTCTCTTTCCTTTTCGAGCTGGACCTGTGTTAATATAATGAAAAACCAGTATGAATTACAAAGGAACAATGGTCTGAATCAGACAAGGTTTCAACAGATGGTTCCCACTATCATTCTACTATTCATTCTTCAGCCTGGTTAAAACACTTTCCTTGTGTGCTGAATTTCACTTTCCTGTGACACCTAAGACAACGAGCATTATTAGACCATTTATGAAACAGCAGAATCTCTACGTAAAAAGACTGAATTGGTACTGGAAGTACACGGGCTTCTCTGTGTATTGGTATCTACCTCTTTCATTCTGAAGACAGAGCTTTTCTTAGGGTATGTCTAAAGTGATATGTGGATATGTGCCATGACGTTCCTGGGTGTGACAAGCTCAGAGCAGACCAGGATTTCTGCCCGTTCCATATGTCAAGATTCCCACTTAGTAGAAATCAAGGCACCAAGGAGCGGAGAACCTCATGAATGCTCGAGTTTTACCCACTATGCAGCTGGGATGTGGCTAAGGGGGGTATACCAACTCCACATATACATATCTAGTCTCCAAAAATATCACAGCAAGTGATTTTTTTCCATTTTTTTCTGCTAACCTGGTGGAGTTTTAAGTCATCAGAAGGAAATTCTAACTCCGCTGGAGACTATGATGAAGCTCCCATTGACTTAAGCAAGGATAGCGCGTTAATTTGGTAACAGCATAGTTTAGCTTCTCACTCTTCTAAAAGATCTTCCTGGTTCGTCTCTGATCTACAAGGAGGCCACAGTTTACACCACCCACAGTTCTGCAGTCCCCAGATCAAAATATTTTGCTTCTGTTTTCTGACATTATCCTACTGTAGTTAAGTCTAGCAGCTGCCTGCTCAGAGAGACAGAATGGGAATAAGTGTGATAGAATGTAAAACATTGCTAAGTCTATATGACAACTTTGGTGATATTTACTGCTTCTCACCTTTTCTTAATTACAGGATCAGTAGAGAGAATCATTCCTCACCTAATTTTCCTGCCCCTTCATTTGCCGTATGCAACTGGTTACAAAAAGCAGCTCACTAAGTAACTATCTGTGGCCCAGCATCAAAAGGGATTCCATAGGGATCTGAGATTAATATTAATGACTATTTTTAATTAATTTGGTACAGGATGGAGATTGCTGAGAACAAACTCTAGATGGTATAAACTGGGAAGGGATGACAAATTGGATAAGATTAAAGTGCATCACAGTGAATAAATGAGAGAACCAGACACAATCAGTGGGTGAAAATAAAGGTAATAGCTGATATCCCAATAGGAGATGGAGTGGCTCCTATTCCTCAGGTACAGTTTGTGAGAAACCAGAGAAAGTCAGGTGTGCTAGGGAGGCTTCCTTTTCATTATAAATCACAGAATCATAGAATCACAGAATGTCCTGAGTTGGAAAGGACCCATAAGGATCATGGAGTCCAACTGCTGTCCCTGCATTGACAACCCCACAGCTCACACCGTGTGCCTGAGGTCGTTGTCCAGTCTCTTCTTGAACACTGCCAGGTTGGGGCCATGACCCCTCCCTGGGGAGCCTGTTCCAGTGGCCAGCACCCTCTTGATGCTGTTGTTATATCTGTACAAGTGCATTGGGTGTCTAAACAGGGCATGATTTTTAGCACTAGATCATGACCATTTATATTGTTTAAGCGTTAGCACATTGCCTGGCCTGAATTGGGCCCATATGGAAGAGTGCTGCCCCAGACAATGCCACATCATGGCTCAGCCGTAAGACAAGGTCCATTTTCCGTAAGCAGCAAACATAGATTATACTAAGAGAAGACCTTAGTCGTACAGTTAAAAGTTCTGACATGCCTCTGCCAGAGAACAGGCCACAGCACTATAATGTTTATTAGCATAAAGAGATGCAGCCCACATGTTTGCATTGCGGCATGCCTTCGGAAGAAACCTGCGTATGCATATGCAAATGCAACAAATCTATCCATTTCCCCTCTTTTTAAAATAAAGCCATTGTTGTGCCTTGGAAAGAGGGCCAGATAATGTACAGAAATACTGATAAGTTGGCTTTTATTACTTCAGACTATACAGACAGTAGCCTCACTCTATGTGTCAGAAGAGCTGTAGAAACTACGTCTGCACAAACTGAATAGTGCATGAGGCAGTATGGATGTTCCTCCAGCCAGGAGACAGTATGCCAAACATTGATGTCTCTTCATATTTATCGAAAAATGTGCACAATCCCTAGTTTAACCGAAAGATAGGCAGAGGCTGGTACCCATTGTGTTATCCCCAGCTGCGGAACAAGCCTCCTGCCTTCCTGCCTCGTGTCCACAAAGCCAGACTGTTGACCTTCCTGATCAAGATGTTGACCGACCCTCAGGTCTTTCTTCAGGCTGTTGTTTTGCTTGGTCTCTGCAGGAGAAGAGACACATTTATTATGCTTTTATGAGGTTTTGGAGAGATTCTGGTTGAAAGATGCAGATTATTTTGGTGACAGAGTTGCTTCTGTAATGCATAGTATGTCTAGAACATGCAATGGGATGGGTTTTTAAGTTTCTTTTCATGATAGTATGTTTAAAAGGTTTATTTTTCCTGTCAAATTTAGCTATGCTTTCCAAAGCACAAACACTTCTTGATAGGACAGCAGACATACTTGTAAGAAACTCCAAATTGTTTCCTTCGCCCACTCCCCATTTTAGATCATCTTTCACATGGGAACAGCTTCCCTCCTCCTCACTCACCTCCTCCTCCAAAAAATTTCTGACATCTGTTCCTTTACCTCTCTAGCAGCCACTCTCCCCTCATCATTTGCCTTTTATTTTATGGTACCCATTCGTGCACTTCAACTCTGTGCTCTTTGAGGCACGAGCTGTTATGTGTGTTGCACTTCTAACCCTTTGTAAAGCATCTTAAATGTTATAGACATTTCCAGCACAATATAGATGATAATGTAGTTAGAATGGAAAGGCAATTCCCTAGTTAACACCTCCCACATGTGGTGATTAAGTACTAGGCTCAAAAGCATACAGCAAACCCAGTGCAGATACATTTCTAGAAAGAGACTGCAAATTCCTACCTCCAGATGGTCTGCAGTTGGTGAATAATGACACGGATTGTTTGGTGCTTCACTAATCAATCATGACAGCAACAAGGAGAAAAAGCATGTCTGGGTAAAGGAAAATGTACTTTGGATAAACCCCAAGTTATCATTTTGTGCATTTGATCTGCTCATCAAACACCACCTTTTTTTCCCTTTTCTTGTCTTACGCTGTTCTTAATTGTTTACGAATAAATCCAGAAAAAGCAGTTGGGTTTTTTCCTATAAAATACACATGAGGGGAAGCTGAACAGCATCAGCATGACTGCAAAGCTGCATTTCATTTCAGACTGCAAAAATTACAAATGGGAGAGGAAGTGGCAGAGAATTAATCTCCTGCACTAGGTTCTGGAGACCATGCAGCCTTCTTCAAATATTTCTGTAACATCAGCACAAAACCTGCATTTGAGGTTGTAGAAAGCAAGGATTGAAAGGAAGAATGCCAACCTTCCATTTTCTTCCTCACAGCATGAAAACAGTTTGATTAAAAAAAAAAAAAAAGAAAAGTAGTTATCTAA